>JAUZST010076603.1:0-21095 GCA_034779995.1 Parotocinclus haroldoi | reverse complement strand
ACACACACACACACACACACACACACACACACACACACACACACACACACACACACACACACACACACACATTTCTATCTTGTCCCCAACTGCATAATAGCATATAGGTTGGGGCTTCGTCATGCTTTATTGCTCACATTTCAATCCTTGACCAGGACACACAGACACACAGACCCCTCTTGTCCATCATCTATATAGTAGCATATAGGGTGGGGCTCTCTTAATTCAACCCACACCTTGCTCAGCACCATAACCAGAGATGACACTTGTCTTGTCGTGTGACTGGACCAAATTAAAAAGGTTTGGAAGTCAATAAGATCCACTGAGCATACACACGTAACAATAAGTGCTCATTTTAATGTATAAGAATAGAAACGGTTATTGGGGGGATTATATGGTCAATCGTTAGACACTGTGGGACACCTGCTTTTATAGGCAATCAAATTGGGCCTATGTATGGTTATGCATTAATAATACGTCACTCATCAGTTAAAACCGTAGTTTCAGTTCTTCATTAATACAAACACAGGTCAGATCTAACCCATAAACACTCTTTTTGAACACAATAAAAATAGGCCGTCATTCATTATATGACTATCATTCAAGCCAAGACGGATCCCTTTTGTGCTGTTTCTATCTTCTCCGTCTGTCTTTATCTTCCCCTCTGATGACTCTTCCTCTTTAGTTTTATATGTCATAATGTTGGTTACCACTGGCGCAAGTCCTACCGCTAGGTGAAGCTAATTCAAAGTCTCTCTCGCTGCCAGCAACTCCTTTATTTAGTGCAGACCTTCAGGGCTGGGTGAAATGAGCAACACGGCCGAGTCGGGATGATGACTGACCTACACAGGTGGGCTTCGAGTCAGTATGTTAATTATAGCTCGCCTATAACAAAGCAAGAACATTATACATTACAAGATATCAACACCCTCCCGGAGAAGCTTAAAGGTAATAATCCTCCTTCAGCTGCTCTTTATAGGGGAAGCCACAGCCAATCACAGCACTTTCGATTTTGGCTCAGGTTTTACGCCGGATACCGTTCCTTGTGTAACCCCGCCCGTTTGTTGGTCTCGGGACCAGCACTAGAAGCACACCCCCAGTGGGATTGAACCCAGGCCCTCTGATCGGCTTCCAAATTGACGTGTGCACTGTAGTAGCACTTGTTCAGAACAGCGTTCTACTTCTCGACACTAAATTGTGAAGCTTGTTGACGCAACCAAGTTTCATCAATGTTGGATCGAAATTCTTAAGACCTTGGAGGTTAACTCGATAACGTGAAAAAGTGTTTACCCTATTCATATGTCTTGTTTACTAAATAATGTCATCTTCTTAAGTATCTGACTGTTAAATGTACTGGAATCTGATATTGTCAGGTGTATCAGGCCCTGAAATGCACACCAGAAGCTTGGCCTTTGAAGGAAGGAGATAAGAGGTACTTTCAGACTCAACAACTTGAAATGCGCTGTTTGTCCAAGCAGCCGCTCTATCTAAACATCAAAGCTTTAACCATGTATGAAAGGGTCAAACCTGTCCAAAAAGAACAAAGGCACGCATTGCATGTTGTGCCTCGCTGAGCATTCCCACACTGTCTTTTTAATCCAGCGTTTCGCCCTTTCCGTGCCCAAAAAAGACTAAAATGCGAATCCTACACTCTTCGCACCATCCATTTGACCCCTGGCCCATGCGTCGTTCTCTTCATAAATCAAAGGAAGTGGCTGGCAGCATCACGGGCGTCAAATAATGGATTGCGCCTCTCGCTTGGGTTGTACGATCCATTAAAATTCAATTTGGGCAAACTCTTCTTGCTCAAAACAAGCAAAAGTGCCAGTCATCAGATTCATAGGAGTTAGGAGGGGGACGGCTGAGGAGCATGGGCTCACGTGGACTGATAAAGGATGAGATTAACACTTCATTTACAGTCACAGCAGAAGCAGCACTGCCACAATGCGATAGATTCGGTGGAAAAGAAAAAAAACAAGAGAGAACAAAAATACACAACAAGCATCCAAAAGGAATAATAGGAAGAAAAGTGCTCGTAGGAACAAAAGGCAAAACGCTTTATCGGAAGACTGCATTTTGAGTCACGCCAAGTACTAGTGTGTAGTCATGCTTAGGCCAGCGTGTGTGTATGTCTAAGGGAGTTTGTGTGTGCAGAGTAATTCCAAGGCCTTGGGCACCAGTCAGTGAGAGTAGCCATATAATCCATTAGAGCCCAATCACATCTGAAGTTCCACTCCATCCATCACCCCTAGACTTTCTTCCCTCCTCCAATTAGTAAAGTTTAGAATGCCAGGCTCCCCCGCGGTGGGACGCCTCCCGTCTCCCCCTCCAAGCTTCCGGCTGATAAATGCACTGCTCTCTCGTCCATTGATTTCTTTTCATACTCAAGCCTTCTCTTTGATTTGCTAAGTACTAGTAGACTGTGTCTATGCTGACTGAGGTGTTACACAAGGAAAGCTCCTGCCTAGACCAGGTTTCCCGCCCTCAGACGACCTCTGGACACTTTCATCAGTTCTTGTTCCCTGAGCAAAACACACAAGCGATTCCTTTCAAATTTCTTAAAGCACTTAATAATATTAAGAGGGAAAAATAAGCAAATCACTTCCAGTCTTCTTTGTGAGTGACACATTATTGTGTGAATATTTCAATAATTCCTTATGCATTTCTCGACAAACTGGAGAACGGATGTTTATTAACAAGTGAAGTTAAACATAAGAAAGAAATATCTTGGCTTCGTACTGTGTGCAATTAAATCACTTTTCTGATTTGGGGTTATATCTTTGCATGGGGTTACTACGGGATTTGCTTTGCTTTACTATGGGACTAGCATATGGGTTAGCATACCTTTGTCGAGCACTACCATACAGAGTTACATGGCAAATGGCAATTAAAATAAAATTCAACGTTTACTATGCAGAAAAAAAAGCCTCATGGTAACCATGTCCAAAAGCAGCCTGGACATCCTGGCCTCGGAAGCAGCTTGGATGCACCACCACACAGTGGAAACATGAACTGTGGTCAGACAAATCAGTGTTCCAGACCTCTTTTGGAAAAAGGACACCATGTGGCAAAAGGCGAAGAGGGCCACCCAAAATATTATCATCAAAAAATCCAAAAGCCATGTATGGAGCTGTGTCAGTGCGTTTGGTAAAGGTCATTTTCAGTTCTGTGATGGCAGCATTAATGCAGAAAAGTACTTTGAGATTTTAGAGGAACATCTCCGGGCGCCCATGCATTAATTAATACGACAATGCACATCATGCCAAAAAGTGTCAAACCTATCAAACATGTTCTCACGCATCGCTCGACAAAATGGAGATCCTCTGCCCACCTTCTTTATTCAAGGTCTATAACGGGAGCAACTTTTATACCAATAACACTTTGAAATCGCTTCATTATTTCGTTTTTTTTTAACCACATTTCTAGCCCTAAATTTTCCCGTCCCAACTTCTTTTGGATTGTGTTGCAGGTTTGAAAATGCAGCCTTGGACGTTTGTTAACAAATGAAATAAAGTTGTCCAGACAAAGCATCAACTATCTACCTGATCACACTGTCTGCAATAAAATAAAAGTAAACGTAAAGGAACACTGCATTTTTTTTTTAATGTAATTTGCATTTTCCCTGCCCCCAACATTTTCTGGATTGCTTTTTCTGATGTTATTAGGTACCTAATGTTATCGAAAACCGTGTTGTTCACTATCCAGGAGAAGCATTTTTGCCTAGAACAACACATGAAATGAATACCAAGTTTGAAACTAATCTAATCCACTTGAGCTAATCAAGCTAATTGATTGTAATGCCCGAATCCTGGCTAGGGCCACTTGCATTATGCTAACATCCCTGCTAGCATTCAGTTAGCATTTTTTGTGAAACAATCAGCCGAGTGTGTGAAGCAGCAGGAGGTTAAGAGAAGGCAGAGTTGCCTGAAAGCAATCCAACCCACTAAACATGCATCGCCAGCTGTCGTCAACCGCCTCCCATTCTCTCTTACTCTGTGTCTCACTTCGCAAACACTAATCAAGTCATGTGGTTCCTTGATCTCAGTGAACTGATCGTGAAAGCTGTTGGCATGCAACGGATCGGTCCGCACGAGTGAGAAAGAAAAGCACAAGGACATGGCATGTGCTTGTCCGTCTTGGCTGTTTACAGTTCAGTGTAGGTCTGTTCTTATGAAGACAGGTGTGTTCAAAGCAAGCTTTCGGCACACCTTGAGGCTCTCTCAAGGGGACGTGGCAACGCAATTAGGCATTGCGACTGGAAGACAGGAGCCAAGTCGGGAGCTGAAGAGAGAACGAGCGGGCGATGGCGAGAATGACCGAGATAAATAGCATGCTGGATGATCCAGGCTTGAGGTGGCCTTTGAGTGTCAGGTAAAAAGCACCATGGGCCTTCAGCAATGTCACTCAGAGCTGCACAGAGATGTGCCATGCTTCGGTAGCGAGTCGCTGCCAGAGGCCCAAATGCCACTTCCATAATCTGCCTGCCGATTCTCATCAAATTTAGCCTGCCAAGCCTGACAGCTTCTCTCCAGGTCTTGGCTGGAACGCCACAGCACCGAGCAGCCCTCTGAATTACACAGCTCAGAGATAATGTTCTTGTCACTTTCCAGGCTCTTCCCTGGAGATGAAGATTGAAGTGGGACACGAACTCTGCTAACCTCTTTCCTTCATGAGCCTTGAAGTGCCTCTTATTTGGATGGCTGAATTTATGATTGTTTAAGAAGACTGTGCAGGCCGATCCAGAGTTTGGCAAACGCAAATGAATTCCAGCCATCAGGTCCCGTTCAGAAAAAAAAGGGAGCCTTCAAAACACGTTAGAATATGTCACGGTGCGTCGGTACATACTGGTGTGTGTGTGTGTGTGTTACGTGCATCAGTGGTGTGCATATGTGTTAGCGTGTTTGACAGATGGGAACAGGCTGGGAAAAGGATGAACGTTAAAAAAAAAAGGAAGGTGCAGGAAAATTGCCTGATGGAGAAGAAGATAAGATGGTACAACTGTGGAGAGAGAGGAAGACAAAATGGAGAGCGAGAGAAATAGAATAAGAAGGTGTAACAAATGGGACTCTGGAGAGTGCTGAAGATCCAATTCGAAAGTGTTATTAGCTTTTACCCTAATCATGGTTTATTCATAGCTCAGGTTAGGAAATAAAGCAGGAACAGTCAACAAAAGTACTGTAATTACCTAGCAAATGAATCATAACTACAAACCAAATGCATAAAGAACGCAGACAAACAGACGGCTTCAGCTCTTAAAAATCATGTTTTCAAGCAGAGTGTTAAGAAAAACCTTCAGGAAAGACAGAACGAAAAAAAAATCTCGAAATAAATTGTTCTTTGGTGTACGTACAGTGGTGCTTGAAAGTTAGGATTGAGCTAAGACATCAGTCTGGAAAATAGACAAAGAGAACTAAATGAAACAAACAAAACAAAAATACAACTCAAGTCGTTTTTAACTTAGGAAATTGAGTGGCAAAAGCATGTGAACCTTTTTTGACATTTTCAATCAATGGGATGGCAATCAGATGTGCGTGGGCACCTTGTTGCATTTAAAGAACATATTCATCTGAATCCTTAAGAAAATCTGTAAATGTGTGTCACGTGACAGACAAACGAGCTGTCGGTGCTCATTTAGGTGGAAAATGTTCCAAAATAACTTCTAAAGCGTCTAGACCCAACCAATCGACAGCCAAGCTGACTGTGAACAAACTGGGAAGTTTCAGGACCATTGCTACATGCTAAACAACCAACAAAGAACAATCCAACAGAAAGGTGTGTGGGGCCACAAATGAATCAAAAGGCCCCTCTCAAATCGGCTGATCTTACTGTTCATGAGGACAACGGTAAACAGCAATGCTATTTATGGCAGGTTTGCAAGGATAAAAGGTCCAAAACAGGCTCCAATACGACATCGCTCCCCAGTGTTGCAGTTTACTTTTTGTCTGGTGAGGCCAGAAAGCTATTGAAAAAGCATTATGCGAAGATATAAGACATTTCTGATTGAAATGGGAAGCGGAAAACCTGGAGAAAGTCGAGTCTAAAGAACCTTATCTCACTTGTCAAAGATGGCAGATGTTTTGCTACGTCTGGCCATCATTCTTGCATCAAAATAAGAACCCTAAGCACACAAGTTGTTCTACAAAAGTATGATTTTTTTATCTTGCCCTGATCTGTATCCGATACAAATGTCGTAGAAGGACCTGAAGCGAGCAGCTAATGTGAGCAAACCCACCAAAAACCCAGAGTTAAACCTGTTCTGTATGGAGAGACGGATAAACATTCTGCAAAAGCTGATGTGAGCTGCTCAACAGTTAAAAACGTTTGACGGCATCAACGGGTCGCAGCAAATCAGTGAATCTGAATCAGTATTCACACCTGGACAATCTTCCTCAATAAATCACCTCAATAAATGACCAAGCACAGCTGGGTTTTACTGGGATCTCTTTAACTACTTTTAGAATCTATATACAAGCCTGAAACCATTTTAAGTAATATATTAGGAAAATATATAGAGACTGTGGTGGCCTAGTGGTTAAGGTGCTGGACTATGGACCAGAAGGTCCAAGGTTCAAATCTCACAGTTGGGTCCCTGAGCAGGGCCCTTAATCCAAAACTGCTTGGATTGTAAAACTGTATGAATTGTAAGTCGCTCTGGATAAGGGCGTCTGCTAACTGGCATAAACGTAAACGTAAATATTACCATATACAAAATTTTACAGGGCTCGCATTCTGTCAACTGCCCTAAATGTATGCAGTTTCAGGGGGCATTAAAAATACACAGGTAGTATGAGGCTTGGAATTGCTGTGAAATATGCAAAGCTTCACAAGGAACAGGGAAAACAGGGTTTAAATAAGGTAGGGGGAATGAGAAACAGCAGTCACTAACCTGTCATCGGAGAGCATGTTAACAAGAAACTGAAATAAAAGAAAAGTGCAAACACGTGTAGGCTCAAAAATGGCTTGTCGAGTTTGGGACACAAAAAGGGTCAGAACTAGGAAGGTACTGCAGAAAGTTTGGGAACAAAACTGAGGAAGCCTATTAGAAAGGGTGGCAGGTGGAGAGAGGGAGGAGATGGAGGAGCGTGTGGTTTGATCTAAATCCGACCCGGGCCTTACTGTCACTGTCTGCTAAATGAACTCCTTTTCTCTGTGTTCCAGTGCAGAACAGTTCATTTAGTCCTAGACAAGGAAAAGAAGAGAGGACTGGACACGTTCATTAGCCTGGACTCTTGAACCTCTCGCTCTGTCTGTCTATCTCTCTCTCTCTCTCACACACACCACACACACACACACACACACACACACACACACACTGCCCACCAAAAGCCATACTCCCATAAGCAGTAGGCCATTCGTTAATTTTCCGCCTCCCGCTTCGGAGATGATTACGGAGACGGTGTAGTCCGAGGATACAGTGCGAGACCCACACATACACGCATAGCCACACGGTTAAGCATGGAAGCAATTTAGGAAGACGAGCACAGGGCAAGCGTCACACTCCAACCTCTTAGCGCAGACGCTAAATGCATTAGCTGGGTGTGTGAGTGCGTGTCTGGGTGCATGTGAGAAAGACTGGCTGTCTAGAAACTAGACGAATTTACAAATACATGGACAAGGCAGGCACAGACTTAGCTTTTAACAATCAATGAGATGGAGAGAGAGAATCATGAGCTTTCCTTTGTCTTTAGAGCTTTTCGAGCTCAAGGTTGATTTCAGTGTGAATGCCTTGAATGAGAAAAAAGGTGGGTCAAAATAAATAAACAAATAAAACAACAGCTGAAAAACATCATAAAAAAAAACAAAACCTTTTTTTCTCCAGAGCAGCAAACGCCACAGCCACACAAAAAGTCATCGATTTAATTTGTGTCCTTGAGTAGAAATACCCTAGTACAAGTCCTCCTCCCTCTCTCTTTACACCCTCTATCTATCCTTCGTTCTTCCCTCCCTAACTGTTTGCTCCTTTCACTCTCATGAGAATGAGCGCGCAAAAACAAGCAAACGTTCACCGGTAGATTAGCACCGTAGCCTTGACGGGACTTGGATAATTAGCAATGCTGATGAAGGCCTTAATTAAGCTCGCCTCTGTTTTCTGAAGGGCTTGGCTGAGGAAGATTAAATCTCAGAGCAGAATCCACTCAAAGTGCGGTGCCCCCTTTCTGATTACTATTCTCAGCAAGTTCAATCGAATCCCCGGACTCCAATGAACAGTCATAACCGTAAAGTCAGATTTATTTATACAGTGCTTCTTACAACGGAGCATCAACTCGAAGCAGCTTTACCGATCTCTATCGCAGCCCTACTTGAGCAAGCCTAGGGTGACGGTGACGAGGAAAAACTCCCAAAATGTTGGGAGGACCAAGAAAAAACAAGTGATCCAACCTTCTCAGGTGACCTACATGTTTTAGGACTACAATAAAATAGATACTATATTAATGTCATAACCATTACGTCTAGGCAGCTGTGAGAGCTGCTCTAAGGTCTTCAAAAGCAGCTCATTTTCTGTTTGCATTCTACTGAAGAGACTGAGAAATAATAATAATAAGTTTTGAAAATAAAATATTACATACGAATTTGGAAACGTTATATGGGACACTGTAGTGTACCTGTACTGCCTAAATAGCTGAGATGCTCTAAATTCTCAGCCGTGTACATTTGCTGGTTCTGGTGCTCTCTCCCTGACTCGTCTTGCTGCACGCTGGTTCATACCACTACCCTCCGACTCATCACGCTACAACAGAGCCACTGATTTCGTTGATGTCTGCCACCTAGCAGTTTTTTTTTACTTTATTTTCAGTACATCTTTCTAACTTTCTGCAGTTTTATCTGGCAAGGTAAGATATGAGTTAAGTAAATGAAACTGTACAATGCTGCATAACATTTGTCCAAGTACAATATATGTGTTGTTTTTTGGTTCATTACGTGTCGTATACCTGTATTACCAGTACCACTAATACAAATAGCAATAATCATAGGTCATCAAAATTAAACGATCAGTATCAGTTTCTCAGACAGAACAGAGAAGACAAGTAGCTGTCCCAAAATAAGTAAGCACAAACGAGCAAACGTTTAAGCTAATGCAGATTACGCTGTCGTGGTCTATAGTTCTAGTCTGGTACTTCTTCCGTTCATACGATTTGAACACATGGGGATCAGTCACAGATGATCAATAGTCATGGTATTCAATTAAGCTTTTGAACACTGTACTGTTACATGTTCCTCTATAAAACAGCAGATGCAAACAACTGTCTCAAATAGAATATAGCATTTCCATCTGGCCAGCCTCTCAATATGGAGTCCGGAAAACTCGACCTGGATGTGATCTGTAGCATTAGAACAACACGCTTGATTACATTACAAACGTTTCCGAAATTTCCGAACCTGTTAACGTGTGACGGGCAACAGGTGTCTAAACCCAACCATAACCATTCTACAATCTGTCGTTTCAGGTGCGATCACAGGAAAACGTATTTTGTGCTGGATTGGCAGATATTTCATTAAATAATTGGCCACTGTAGTCCTGGATCGGACCCCATTTAGCCTTCAAAACTGTCTTAACTCTTTGTGGCATTCACTGAACAAGGTGCTGAGATCATGTCTCACACTTTCAAGCTTCAAATCTCCTGTTTCACTACATCACAAAGGTGCTCTGTTGCATCCAGATCCAGTGACTGTGGAGGCCACTGAATTCAGAACTCTTTGTTATGTTCATGAAACTTTTGCTTTGCGACATGCAGGGTGCAGGGTCGCTTCACTGCTCTAGCATCATCCAATCAATCCTGATCTCAGACTCCACCTTTGTGCAGTTGCATGTCCTCCACGAGTGAGTTTCCCCAGGGTGCTCCCTCTCCATGGCTTTCTCCCATGGTCCTCCCATAGACATGCATTAGATGAATGAGTCCAGAGCGCATTATCATGGTGCATTATCATGACGGATTTTGGCCATTGCCATTTGTGAAAAGTGGACCGAGACATGTTCTCCTGCTCCTGTAGCCCATCTGCCTCAAGGGTTGATGTGCTGGCCATTTAGAATTGATTAACACAATTGAGTGGTTATCAACGGAGTGGTTATCCAAGGTACCATAGCCTTTCTATCAGCTCTAGTCTGGCCAACCTCTTTTTATACTCAACCAAGTATTTAATAAACAAAATAATCGTTTTGGGCGTGGTGTAGCCTTCGTGATGTGTGTGTGTGTGTGTGTTTAAACCTGGTTTTCCCCTACTTGGTCTTAGAGAAGCCTCTAAGAACAAATGAACCTGGCTTTTCCACTAGCCGCTCTGCATACATGCACAGACTGCCAAATCCGATACTGTATAACTGGTATACATGCAATTAGTAGTGTGATTGCTGGGGTAAAGTCCAGCTCTCTTTAGCGGATTATTCAATCTGATTTCTATGTGTATGCTGTGAGTATGCTATGACCAAAGATGTTTGGTTGTTAAATGCATGTACACACACTCGCTGAGAGGCCTGCTCTGGCCTTTCCTCCACTCTGCTCCTACAGTCCAGTCCAGTTTATTGTTCAGATACACCCAGATAACTCTAGCTTGACAAATAATCTTTATTTGATTACGATGTACCGTAATGATAACCATTCAAACAGTGCATACGGGCATCGTTAGTCACTGATGGGCACAGTTAAACACTTTCGAAAGCCCATTGTCGTTGTTTTCCAGTTCTGCACGGTATCACCGAAGTTCTTAGCATTGCCATCCCCCTGTGTGACCTGTTTCAGTGTGCTGTGACTAATAGCCCTAATCAGATGGCAGGAGAGGGGGCCCACTAAGTGCTAAACACTCTGAATAATTTAGTGAGGTGGCAGTTTAATGCGGACTCAGAGACGCTTCAGCAAGGAGGCCCGGGATGTGACCCACACACACACACACACACACACACACACACACACTCACAAGCTTAGAGAGAAGCAGGCCTGCGCAGAGGCACAGTTACGAGTCTTCATTGTTCAATTTCCCTACACTTTTTAATTTATCTCTTGCTCACGAACTCCCACTGAGAGCAATTAATGACGCAACGGTAACGCAAAAACAAACGCACATCATTAAGTAATTAGGAAAAGACCATAATCACAAATCACCCTCCGTGTCGCACACGCACGTGACCTTGAAAGGGTGTTCGTCATCCCCCAGACTGTTAAGTAGGACCATCTTTGCCCTTTGCCCAGAGAGTGTGCTTCTCTGATGGATGATCGGGGTGCTCCCGTGCATGCGGAGGTGTGTGCTCACCGCAGCACACGCTGCAATTTCATTAGAGCGAGCACGATGGCGCCGGCCATATTTCAAGCGCAGGATCCACTTCTCACCCGCCTCATTCAGCTTCACGACAGATACTTTATGATCATCGTCAAATGCATTTCAGAGATGATCGCAAAGAGGGATGTTTCCAGGAAAGAGACGGAGGCATGTTAAGAAAAGATTAACTAGAACATTCGTCTTTAACATCAGTGAGCGGACGAGGCCACAACCGGGATCAAAATTTCCCTTTTTGTAAGAAGTAGTAATGACCTTGATCAACTGGACCGTCCAGTCTGTCAGACATCTTGGAGACATCGCTGGTATTTAAGGCCACTATGCCCTCGATTCAATGCCAATTTAGAGTGGCCGAGTGACCTTACACACATGTCTTTGGGCTGTGGGAGGAAATTTGTGTTTGTTTTTTAAATAATTATAAATTATTGTGACTCTAGATTGCTCGTCTCTGATGATGATTTTGCCGCTGCTCAAACTACAACTACAGTAAACTACAACTAACTCCTCAACTACAGTCCCACAGACTGCGTTTTAATGACTTCCAATGTTTTAGTACCAATAAAACTATTTGCAAAAGTGATGCTACGTGTACAGGTTTTTGGCCACATTATGGTCTGAGAAACAGGATTTTGGATGAATGAAATGGAAATGGATGATGACCAGACATTACCACTATTGCCACATAGGCTGTGTCCCATTTCAGGGGCTGCATCCTTCGAGGGTCGTGGTCTACGCATCTAATAAAGGCGTGTCCTTCGTAGGCTTAGCACATTGCGATTAAGTATGAACCGAAACGAGACGGTCTGCTTTACGATAGGATTCCAGTTCGTGTCACAGCGTCACACCCATTGATTCTTTCGTTGCCATGGAAAAGAAGAGCGCATTTCCCAGCCGCATATGTGGGAGCCATTGGAATGGGACAGTCGGTCTACTAAATCAGCCTCCGAAGGATGCAGCCCCTGAAATGGGACGCAACTATTGTATTTTTAAGCTACTGTAATACAAATACAGTACAACAGGTATTTTCATAAGAGGAATGCTTCGGAGAAACACCTGAAAACGAGTAATTGAGCTGATCATTTTGTTCGACGGATATCCACTGATATTTATTAGCTGGAAGTCCTCCACATAAACACGAGCGACTTGCACAACAACTTGCTTTAAACGCATCATGCGAGTTAGAACAGTGTTTAGTGACGTATTCAGTTCTGTTCAAGCGAGCACACAACCATTAAGGTGGTGAGCTTTTCAGCAAATGACCTACTCTTTAACTCCCACCTCTGCTGGTGGATCTGCAGCACTGATCAACTTGTGTGAAGAACGAAATAGAAGGAACAGGACACGCTGCGCTAGAGCACAATAATATTACACTTCGAGTACATAAGTAAGCAATTAACACAGAAGTTTATTCGCTTGACCTTGAAGAGGCTTGTAGGCATAGGGCGCAAAGCAGGAACAACCTTAGACAGTGCACATGCGTTCACACACTCATACACACATTTTTTAAGACACCAATTAACCTAACAAGCAAGCCTTTGGACTGTGGAAGGAAATGGAGCAGACTTAGACCTGGGGAATGAGGGAACGACAGTGCTACCCATCAAGCGACCGTACTGCCCAAGTTCTAAGGGATTTTTTAACAACTTCCACTTATAATGAATTAAAATTCTTGAGCCCCTGGAAGTTAAAGCGAACGGACACTGAACCTCTATTTGAAGCAAGCTTACCACCTCTGCTTCCAGCATTTTGGATTTGATGCCAGACCTCATCACACCCACACATGCCCCGGCCCTCTCAGTCTCTTAGAGCTCTGCCTGTTTGGAGTTTGCATGTCCTCCTCATGGCTGCATGGCTTTCCTCTGGGAGCTCTGGTTTCCTCCCACATTCCAAAGAAGTGTGTTAGGTTAATTAGTGTCTCTAAAGTGCAAATTCAAATCAGTCTCAAGTTTTTGGATAAAGCATTAAGTCGATTTAGAACTACTGTTGCAAGTATAGCCAGTTTTGCCACATGTAAATACCCACTCCAGTACATCCATTTTTACATCCCTGCAAACGTTAATTAAATAATTAATTAATCTAAATCTTCCGCTTACTTGCGAATATTTGTCATGTTGACTCACGGCATATCTTTCGGGTGAAAATAGGCCCTCCAGCATCAAGACTGAACCCACACTCTCTCTGAGTAACATGTGCTGCTCAGGTTAATGCCGTGTGAGATCAGTTAACAATCAGCATTGCCACTAACAGCCATGGCTGGAAACATAGAGCTCAAGACACCAGACATTCACTAAAGAGGCTTGTGGACAGTGATATACAATTCGCTCTCATCCGAGAAAACGCAGCTACTGAGAGCTAACAGCACACTGTTCAAGCTGAACCTTGACAGAGACAAACTCAAAACTCAAAGCTCAAAACTGAGCAAAAATACAAAAAAGTACAGGCAATTACTTTAAAGTTGAGAAAACACGTTGGAGTGCTGCGACAATCATTGGAAAATCCATACTTTTAATTCAACGCAACAAGACAGAGGGCTCAAAAATAACATTTCCTAACCTGAGCACAACGTTAAAATTCTCCATTTTGATACGTATCCCAAAATTATGGACACCAGTCCAGCTAGTCTTAGTTTTTTGCTTCTCCGTACACCCTGGGTTGTGGTTTCATGGCCACAGCGTTCTTATCTTCTGATGGCTACTTCCAGAAGGGTGACACCCAATGTCACAAAGCTCAAATCTCAAACTGGTTTCTTGAACATGGCGATGAGTTCGCTGTCCTGAAACGGCCCACACAATCACCAGATCTCAATCTAATAGAGAAGCTCTGAGACGTGTTGGAACGGGAGATTCCCATCGCGGACGTGCAGCCGACAAAGCTGCAACTGCTGCAAAGTTGCTCTCACGTCAAAATGCACTGAAATCTCAACTGCACCTTTTTGAATCTACGGCATGAAAAATTAAAGCAGTTCTGAAGGGAGGGGGCTAAACCAAGGTGTACCTAATAAAGTGGCCAGTGGGTGTAACAGTTTCTAATTCATCTTGTGTGATTCTATACACACACAGCAATTTAACTTGGAAACAGTGCTTCCGTCGATCAGTTTTAAACAATACCAGACGGTGTGGTTCGATATGGTCTTTTTCTAGCTTTTTTTTAACCTTGCCGACACTTTAACATTTACAGTATTTAGCAGACGCCCTTACAAAAGTGCTTTTCTTACCTTACTCACTAGCTGTTCAAGGCATTGCTCTGAATCCAACAACAATCCAGTCTGACTAAATTTGCTTTTCATACAGAGCTTATTGCTTGTACTCATGCAGCATGTATGCCATTATTTGCTGCACGTATTGTGCATCATCCTTGCTTTGTGATGTGCAATCACGTCAATGTGTGTATAACTAAATAAACGCAAACAAAAAAATATTCTGACAGTGACCAAGCCTTGACATGACAGCTGAAATGCCATAATTGCAATGAGCCGTTTTCACGTTCATTTATTCCACTAACAATACAGTCTACGAAGTGGCAGGTTGCAAAAGGTACACTGGCTTGTTCATTAGTGCCCTCGAAAGTGCTTGTAGTGCACCTGTGTAGGGAGCAGGAACCCATTTTGGATAAGGCCTTAACTCAGTGCATTTTAATGACCAATAGCAGTTCCAAGAAACTTTAAACACTCAAAAAAGAGCTGATGTCTGCAGATATGATACCCCTGGGTGGGCAATGTCCACCCCAGCCCACATGTAGACAAGCCCCTGGTATAAATTTGCATACACCGTGATACAAGCCTATAAACTGAAATAGACAGAGGAAAAAACGGTTTTATGTGACGCCATGACAACCAGTTCAACAGATGCATTAAGGAAAAGACAGATCGTGCAAGATTGTAAATGATAGCTTTCAAACTCGTACAGGACATAAAACTATGCGCAAGATAAGATTAGAGGAAAGAATAATCCCCGAGATGCAATAATGACTTCATGCGTCCCTTAGCGACTCTTAAAGCATGCAGTCAATTAAATTGAAACGACTCTCTCGACACAAATTAAGCCTACTTTTGAACTGCACTATACTGACAATATAGATTACCCATTGAATTAATTTCAAATAATTGTTGTTACTTAATGATGTAAGATAACAGAGCTGAATTACCTGTTTTGGAGAAGAGCAGATCCGGCGAGCATGAAAAAAGAAAGAGGCAAGAGAGAAAATCTGACATTAGGAAATGCCATTATGCAAAATCAAAAGGCATCACAGATAAATCGACATCATTATTACAAAATCAACTCACACACACACACACACGGTAGTATTGATTAGACTCCAATTCAGCAGACATTTAAAGTCGACTGTATATAGATGGTTTATCATGGTACAATAATTTAGCAGCAACTAAATTAAAAAATGAAGCTTATTCATGGACTAGCAGTGTGTTATCATTATTGTGTTGCACTGCCCAGCTGGTCAGATCCATGAGCAGAGGTGGGAGTTAAAGAGCAGAAAGCTCTTTTCACTTGAGAGCTCACTACCTTACCGATCGATCGAGCTCATTATCTCACATTGGAACCAGAGACTGTTCTGAATCGGGCTGATGTGTTTACTTTTGCATGTGTTTCTGTGGACGACTTTCCACTACTTATTTGTAAAAAGTTTCGTAAGTGCATGTGCCTATCCTATCGTCAGTAGTAACCACCCACCCACTACCTGTGTATTCTTTCTCATCTATAACTGCACTGCTCACAAAAATGAGGGGATATGCCATTTGGAAATATCCTATCAATCTACGTGAGAAGTGCAAAGAAACTGGTTCACATTCACACGCTTGAGTTTTTGCTTCATCTAGGTGATCTTTCATGTTGTTTTTTGGGTTCTGTATCAGCTGTTTTCAATAACACATCAATCAAAAACGCATCTCTGAAGCATTTACGCATTGTTTTGCACGCAGGGTTCTTGTGAGAATACTCTTTATATCTACATTGCTGAAGCCTAAAAAGCCTATGTGACTATGTGATGTAATGTCTGGTCCAAGTCCATTTCGATCAATGGGAATGGAATGGGTCACAGGACGTAATGCAGACATAAAACAGTGCAGACCTGTATTAGAAAAGCATACACATATAAAGTGCATCATGCAAAACATTCAGTGTCAAATCAGACAACGCCCGACGCCTTTTCCAAAACAGAGCAAGGCTCAATAAGAACAAACTTCCCCTATGCTGCAGAAACAAAAGACACTACGCAGCTGTGCAGTACAATGAGCATCTATCTAATATACAGCCATCAGCAGGATTAGTGGCTCCCTTGGTAAAGATGGGTGACATAAAGTGTAGTTAATTAATTTTACCTGTAGGTATACTACGTTTTATTTTCTTACAGGCAAGCTGACGAACAAGAGTTTACAAACACCCATTAAAAAGGTGTCCTGAAATAGGATACGTGACCAAGGTCGATAAACTTGAGGTGGAAAACTGTCTGGTAAAGGCTGGAAGCCAGAAGGGAACACATCTGGAGTGACAATACAACAGGAAAATGGGTCAGGAAACTGTAGGAGAAAGAGAGCGAGTGAGAGGGAAATGCATTGTAATTAACTTCAACTTCACATGCAAATTTAATAGACAGCAGCATAATTTGTCATGTACAACCGCCCAGCTGCACGTCTGCACTTAGAATAAAGCGCTACTTCGCAATGTCACCACAAGGGGCAGATGCGAGCAGCCTTGCAGCCACCCACTCCGCTTTTTTCAACATTCCCAAGTGTCACTCCGAACATCAAGTCGAGAGAAAAATAATATCGCTACAGCATCGGCCAAGTCAGCTTTGCTGCACATTTGGTCCAAATATAAAGCTTCCAGAAGCTGGGATTTACATTGAGCACGTTATTATTGCACATTATGACACTTTGCATTTTGTCAATTCCGCTTCTTTCCTCGTTCAGTTTTCATCTTCTGCGTTATTCTGGTTATTCCACATCAGGCAAGGCAAACGTGATGCAAGAGATACAAGGTTATTGCGTCCCTGACTCAAGTCAAGTCAAGTTGGGCAGAAGGCGGTAAAATAATGGGAAGATCAGAGACGTTGCCAAGTTGAGTGACAATATCAGGACTGTGATATTCTACCAGTGTCAATATTGATGGCAACTGATACGACGAGATAGCTTACATGCACTTAATACTCCGAACATAGTCAGATTTCTGCACTTATCTGATTATTCGACTGGTTATGTAAACAGCATACTATGATTTCTTAGATCGGATTAAGGCCTACAAAAAGAGAGCTGAACTTCTCAGTGAACGTATTCCTGTACTCTGATTTCAGATGGTTCTTTCCTGAAAGAATGCAGCGCTTTACTGGAAACAAACAAGGTTGCCAGGTCCGCTTATTCTAAATTTCTATGTTTCTTTTTGTGCTCTTTTCCGTAGAACTGGGGCTTGTTTTTCTCGCATGATCTGGCAACCCTGGAATGGAATGCAGAACGTGCAAATTGAACACAGAGTATGCTTGAGGATACAAATAATTAAAAACTATATATATATATTATTGAAGTTGGACGATTGTGTTGCATCCGTCTGTGAGATTATTTGCTTTTTGGATCTGATTTCTGACCCGTAAACCCAGAGTTTTCCCTCGGATTATCCGAGATCGTGTAATTTCATAAGCGGATAACTAAACTTATATAAATCTAATAATAACTTAATTATTATGTGCATGTAAACACTTTCAATCTCACAAGGTAAAGTCATTGCTTTGTTCATGGGCCCAACAGTTGCAGCCTGGCAGTGCTTTCAACCATCTGGATACCAGTAGCCATTTCAAATCACTGTACAGTAATCAGTAACAGTAATCAACTTAACCACTAAGCCACCACAGCACATTGTTGTTGAGTGAGGGTGGCGCAAGCGGTTAGCGTGGTCACCTCACAGCTCCAGAGATTGCTAGTTCAATCCCAACCTAGAACTCTGCTTGTGTGGAGTTTGTC
The DNA here is from genome assembly GCA_034779995.1 of Parotocinclus haroldoi. Lineage (NCBI taxonomy): Eukaryota > Metazoa > Chordata > Actinopteri > Siluriformes > Loricariidae > Parotocinclus > Parotocinclus haroldoi. The sequence goes on along the minus strand of JAUZST010076603.1, from coordinate 2,863 downwards.
TGCTTGGCCTCCCTGTATCCGTGTGGGTTTCCTCCGGGTACTTTTGGTTTCCTCCCACATTCCAAAGACCGAGGTTGGATTCATTTAGGGTTAGGTCAGGTTAGCTGGGTGCTCTAAACTGGCTCGGTCAATGTATCCTTGCTCCTACTGTAAATAGACATTTTCCTTTGAAAAGCGGAGCTGCTAATGAGCTTCCAGTCCAGTGGAGCTCTCACAGGGCATTCGTTGCGGTCATCCAGCACATATCTCTCCTCACAGACCAGCGAGTCACTGCTCAGCCTGTCATGACTTCTTAACCCGACAGAATCTCTGTCTGTCTGCCCAGAGTTCTATATAACACTGAGATGAACCGCTCACGGGTTTCCCATCTCGCTCCCTCCGATACATGTGCAAACGAGTAAACTCCGGACTTAACGCGACGTTGAAAGCGTTCGCTGACTTCATCCAAACAATTTATGGCCCACGTAGGCGAGGGGGTATAATAATTTAGGTCCTGTGATTAAGAGTGGGATGTTTACTTGAACCGACTGGATATTTTTTCTTGCCGCAAAATCAACGGATCATTAATAACTCTCCTTGCATGGCACTTACCCGGGCAAATGAATCAGGAGACAAATGGGATTAGTGAGCTTAATGACAAAACAGCTCTGGCTTGGTCTCGGTTTGTGTCGATATACCAACAGGACGTGCATAAAACGACCTAATGATCATAACACAAGACAGCAGTGTCATTTCAAAGACCTTGTCGTGAATCTGTTGGACTGTAACCATGGAGGATAGTGCCAAGGCATTGCTCACTTCTTGACGCTCACAGGCCTTAAGGAGGTAAACCAAAACCTGTTACATGCAATAACCTAGAAGCTGGCTAGGGGTTCAATGCCTTTCAAAATTTCCCTTCTACTCTTTTACCAACAAAAAGCAGTACTGTCACAGCACTGGACCTTATGTATCGGAAGCTGTCCAACTGGGCCGGGCTTCAGACTGCGCCAAATCGTAACATTCGTACCGTGATATTCCGACGTCTTTATGTAATGTATTTAATGTATTTACACAGAGTATGGCGCACTTCCATTACGTGGGACTTTGTCCCAAAAAGGGGGGCGACTTTGGTAGTGTTCAGGTGGTTTTGGTACAAAATATCAGATGCAGGTAACTGAGTACGAGGAAGGTCAAAAATGCCGCGAGGTCAGGTATTACAAGGCATAAAATATATTTTGTCGCAACTGTATGTCGTTGAAATATATCGCCAAATGTAACGTTATTGCAAAAGTAACCCTAACATATCATGACATTGTTTTAGGACCGCGGGGCAGACGGGAGGTTGGGGTGGTGGGGTAGTTTTGTGGTGATCCTGATATTGGGTTGTTCTTTCATTGTCTCTCATGTTTGGTATCAATCAGGTTTGTTGCCATGATCCCAGATTTGTCTTATGTGATCCTTCTTGGCTGAGCTTCCTTCCGAATCTTCCCTCTCCAGCAATGTTGCTACAGCAAGCGTTGCCAGATTCTCTCTTAAGATAATGAACTACATATTCCGTTTTCTCTCAAAGCTCTTGTTTCGGTAGCTCCAGCCCACAAACTAATTTGTTCCTCTGGTACAATTTCAGGCTCCTCTCAAGATTTTTCTTCAGTCATCAGTTCCAGTCCTCATACTTTTACTCATGCCTCTTCAGAGAAGCCCCAACTCCCCCCTCCCCACCTCTGACTGACTGAGTGCCATAACTTTCCTATGGAGAATATGATAATCTACGCAGAGTCTGTTTACTAGAATAAATAATGCCAGAACTCCCTGCAATGCTTGACATTCCCTGCATTTTTACTTTTATTATTTTTGTATTTGGTAGTTAAACTGTTATTATATAATTGTTTTCTTTCGTTATTATTTATTTTCATCAGTATCAGAGGTTTTAGAACATTGTGTGTACAAACCATTATATATACACCACTGCATATGCCACTTTATACTAATTGCTTATTTGATGTTTAAAAAATGTTGAATCTTGGGTCTGAGAGAAACGTAATTTCAAGCCTGTGTATTTCCTGAACACATTGCAGCCTTAGTGTGATTCTTGTGATGTCACCAAGGCTGCCCAAGAAGGTTCTTTCTTGCCAGTGTCAGCCTAGGCTTGTTCAACTAGAGCCATGGACCTAAACGGTTGTAAAGCTGCCTTGAGACAAAGCTCTCTTATAAAAGTGCCATATAAATAAATTTGACTCGACTGTTTGGCATTAAGCATTATCCAGAGTAAATTATTGCAACAGCTTCTCGCTTAGCGGTTTGGCATCTGCCGTGGCAAGCGAAGTGCGAAGGGACAGCTCGAGATCATTCTGAACTGCACGTGACTTCGCACCTCTCCATTTCACGGTCACTGCATTTATCAATTGGAAGTCTCGTCTCTCGACTGGAAGTCTCAGCTCTGGGATGGTGAGGTGAGTGGGAGACACGCTCGGAAAATAGGACAGTTCCAAGACATGATGGAACACAGGCCAGGCTCGGGAACAGTCGCACAATGCCACGCGCGTACAGAAATGCACGCGCAACCCTCCGCTTATTCAGAGACATGGAACTACTGATGTGTGCGAGTTTCCGAGAATGAAGAATATTACTACAGAATAAGAAACAGCACATATACCCTGGGGCTCCACTGGACTTTGGGGAGAACAGTGAGACCACTTCTAACATTCCAAGAAGCCAGAAAGGCAGAGATGGCAAGGGGACGTGCAGGAGACTTACGAACGTTAGGAGGTAAGCAAACGCTGTCTCTTTGTGTTCTTCAATTTCTTTCACAGTACGCAACTTCTCACCAGGCCAGATGAGCTCAATTACCTTACTCAGGCTGAAGTGCCTCAGACTGATTCTGCTC
>JAUZST010076592.1:0-21095 GCA_034779995.1 Parotocinclus haroldoi | reverse complement strand
TATATATATAGTACATGAGATTGTACACTGCCTACTATTGGCTAATGGATGGAAGGCAACCAACCAACCAGAGCACTGTGTCTAATGTATCAAATAATTTTTTCAAAGATTCAAATTTTTCACTCAGTTTGTTAGGATGATTATATGATTTGTTCAGAAAAATATTTTCAGGAAAACATTAGAACTAGTGTTCTCATATTTGTGGCCCCGTGTACTGTATATTCCAATGAAAATCAGTGTTTGATTTTTAGCAAGTTCAGATAGTTAATTCTCAAAATGTCCTAATGTTTATTTAGTTTTAAACCAGTCCTGAAGAGCTTATACTATCATTTCTTGTGCAGTGTCATCACACCATGAGAACACCTTTTACAAAGAAAAGTTTTTAAATGATTTTAATTTTTAAATTTGTTCACAAATACCTAAAGATGAGATTTGAAATGATGCCACTGTGCAGTATCTTGATGAGACAGATTATCCCACCTTTGGCACAATAGCCTTTGGCAGCTGGGAAACAGGATGTGAAGATATTGGGCAAAAACAAGCAAACACAAGACTCCAGGGGAGAGACACAGAGAGGTCTTCTAATCCTCATTGCGCATAATCCTAAATAAATCATGTAAACAGGATCAGAGGTAAGTGTTTACACTCCATGACTGACTTGCCAAGTACAAATTACTCTAGGATATCCTGGACACACTATTACAGTGAGGGTCAGTGTATATTTGCTACTACCAGACAGTCATTCTGATATGGAAGAAAAAACACAAGCCCTGGCCTCTGAGACACAGCACTGGGAACTGAGAAGCTGCCTGGCCCATAGCTTATGATAAGTATGCCTTTGATATCTGCAGGAAGCATATGGAGTGAGGAGGGCTGGGAAGATGATAGCTTGCTAGGCTAGAGTCTCACATACAGACAACAGATATATCAGTGACTCAGACGCCACAGAAGTTTTCTGTAAGCACTTATTTATCACTACTATAAATGTATCACTACGGTGATAAATAAGCCACTAAAGGCCTGGGATCTGTATCCAGGTACAAATGATGCCTTCTGCTTCTTAAGATGCCCTTTGCGTGAAAGAGAGATGAAGACTTCTGGTGTGTCTGGCTTAACTGTAAATAATGCTTCACTGCATATGCTAAACCAAAAACTGGCCAAATACTTTATAACAGTTCTCTGATATCCATAGGATATTATCACATTATCCATTTTAAAGAGGAAGCTGGCCTGTAGATTCACTTTTGTTGGGTGATGAAATTCCAAGTGGCAGGTTCAGTGGTATTATCAAAGTATTAAAAATTGGTTGAAGGTACATTTCCAGTGATGATGAATTGGTGTTTTGTTGATTTTGTAAATGAAAAATTTGCCAAAATAAACATTAACACAAAGCATATTCAAAGTCTTGCAATGTAGTGACTAATGTTTTAAAAGTGAAAAGGCAAAGGAAAACACTTACACAATTGGTGAACTCAGAGCAATGTCTGATAATGCTAATTGCTCAGCCTGAAAGCCAAGACAATTAATTTCCTTTCTTCTGGCTGTTATAACTAACCATTTTAGTACTTTTTTAAGAATTATTTTGCACTAATAAAACAGAATTGATGAAAAAGTAAAGAAAATGCAACAGCAGAGTTTCACTGAGCAAAACCTATTGTGAATCTGAATCACTGGCTCAACTCATACATGTTTATGCAAGTGCACCAAGTACCGAGTAAAGGACGAAAACAGATAAATACCTTCCTTGTCAAATTGTATAGAGAACAGAATTGCCATACTGTGTAATTTAGATATGCTTAAAGCACTTATATTAACCTACATTTGGGAAAAATAATGAATTCACACAGAGACCATTGTAAATGAGAATTACCTGTCTCAAAATGAAATACCCCATATGAAATATCCCCTAATTTTATGAGCAGTGTATTTGTCTAAATTGTATAATTCATCCAGGCCCAATATTTAACCTGCATACTGGTTAGGTATGCCAAATAAAATCCTCACATCACTAACAAGGACATGCACAGATAGGTAGTGTGAATAATGTCAATAAAAATATCATGTAAGCTGTATATACACACAACAATCAGTAATAATATTAAAACTAAAATTGTATAGTTCCCAATTGTGCTGCCAAGAGTCTTCCCGTCGAGGCATGAACTCTACAGAAAAATGTGTTTTTCCCATGACATTCCACAGATGATTGCTTGGATTAAGTTATATAGAATTTGGAGGCAAAGTCAAAACCTTGAAATCTTTTCATTTTACTCAAACCATTTCTGCATAAATTTGCAGTGTTATAGGATGCCTTGTTCTAATGACAAAAGTCACTGCCATTACGGAGTATCATTGCCATGAAGAGGCCTCTGTAAGTACCAGGACCGAACCAAACCGAACCAGCAGCAAACCACTGCTCAGAACATTACAATGCCAACATTATTCACTCTGACAGTGCTTAAATGCTATGGCTGATATCTATATGTATGGATATGTATATACACCAATCAACCATATCATTATAACCACCGGTGGTTAAACTCAAATTTACCAAACACCATTTTAATTTCTCCACTTACCTATTTGTGCACTTTGTCATTCTATGACTATAGACTGCAGTGTATATGTTGTGCTTTCTAGTTTGTTAGCCCTTTTTCACATTTTTTCTTCCGGGGTCATGACCACCACAGAGCAACTTTTAGATGCCTACTTAATTAGCCTTATGCATTTGTGTTCTTTCATGTTGTACACTGTACGAAACTCATTGCAAACTGTGGTGTGAACCAAACTGTGCCTCCCATGTCCCATTTACACTCTTAGTATGTAGCTGTGTACTAAATGCACATATTATATATACTACTAATAATAGAATTTCATGCAAAGGTTTGGACTTAATTCATGTTATTTCACCCAAACATATATCCAATCATTGCATAGTGGTTGAAATAAGGGCCAAAGGGAAAGTTTGTTCACCCATCCTCCCCATCCCATGTAATTTACAGCCTCAGAAATGTTATGCTAATCCTTGCTTTCCTCAGGGAATGACTTGTCATATGCTAGCCCATGACAGGATGAGTGGTACTATTAGTGTTAATAGGACATTCATATTTTTTCTCCCACACAGGACCACACATGTTTTTTTTTCTCTTCTTGGCTTGACACTTCTCATCTTCTGTAAATAATTCATATCTGTCACTCAGAAGTGATTGAGCTAGCTGGTAATTGCCTTTATTAACACACATTTATCACACGGGATTTTATGACTGCTATAGAAGGAAAACTTCCATTATCTAGAGTCTACGTGGATACATGCTCTCTCATATGGAAGTGGGGGAGTTCTGATACCCTGGTGAACGCTTTGAATCAAGCATCTGTTTTCTCTTCTGCTTTTTCTCTTTTTCTCACAAAATTTTAATACCTCATTACACTGACTGGTGTACTGTATAAACCTCATTAATGTCCATGAAATAAGATGGTTATGGTAGAACACATTATGTTATGATGGCCTGTATATGTGAGCTGCAGTTGCTTTAGAAACACGCTGCAAAAATATATGGAAAAAAAGCTTGGTGCTTAAAAATGTTAGTAATTTAGCTATGACTCAGCAGTTTTCAACTTGAATTTGGGGAGATTTAATATTGGTGTGCTAACTTGAACTGTGTATTCAATTACTGAGATAAAGCTTTAAAAAAAGAGTCTTCGCCCTAAATATGCTAGAGATGACAAAGGCAAGGAACACTACACGATATGCAAGGAACAAACCTGGAGAGATACAATTCTGTATGTATGCATTTAAATTAAGGTTATAAATTGGGAAGTTGTCCTAGGCTTTCCCAACCTGTCTATGTCAATTTCTATTTAACTAAGGTAGACGGCATGTAGCTTAGCTAACTCAGCAACTGTAATCTGTAAAGAACGCAGTAAATACAATGTAATCAATTGTTCTGAATAACTGCAATCCATACTGTCTTTTTAAATTTTCAGTAAATTATAGAGCTATTATATAATAAGCCTTTATGCATTTTGTGTCAACTGTGAAGCAATATGAAGAGTCACTGCTTCATGCGTACAAACATAGTCTCACTATCTTTGTGGGGACTTTACATAATAAATACTGCAGCCAATCAATTCCACACCTTACCTTACCATTAAGGAGACCAGTAAAATGTTCCAACCAGGTAATTGGAACATGTTAGGCATTACCTCAGATAATGGTGGGCATTCTAGACTGGGCTGGGCTTCGGTCCTTCTGATACTGATTTGTGCATCCTTGCATTAGACTGAGGCAGAGCCTGAGGTTCACAGTCAAAGAGATTTGTTGTGATCTGGGATTCTAGGTTACTGTCTTCTTGCCTTCTAAGTGCGATCACTCAGGTTTGTTGATTGCTGCAGAGCCTCTTGGCTGTGTTACCTTCGGGTTCTCCTCTTTCTAGCTATACTACTATAGCTAATGCTGCACATGGCAACAGTGATTGTTAATAGCCTTCATGTTCATAATCTATAAGTAACTACATTTTCTCTTTTCTCTTTGAGCTGATGTTAAAGTGCCTGTTACTCAGTTATTCAGTGTATCGGATGAAATATTTTACTTTTACTTTTATATTATTTTATTTAACTGTTATTATTTACTTAATTCTACTATTAATACAAATGTAACTATTTCAGTTTACATCTAGGCCACCTAAGGAGGATGGGTCCCATTTTGAGTCTTGGTCCTCCCAAGGTTTCTTTCCTGCAACATTTTGCGAGTTTTTCGTTTTCACTGTCGCCCTAGGCTTGCTCAGTTTGAGATTGGCCTTTGACAAAATATAAAGTAAAGCTGATTTATGACAATACTCCATTGTAAAAAGTGCTATATAATTCAAAATGACTTTACTTGACTTGACTACAGCACAAATCGGGCGAGCCCAGATTCTAATAAATGCATGCCTCTAGTCAAAAGATCATTGCAGTGTACAGATTTCATGCTGTGGAGGCATGCCTTATAAGCACAGAAATCCCCTTGTGTACTGTCCAGAATTTAGAGTATCTAATCAGTAGTTTAGTCTCTCTTGTTCTTTACTCCTCTTGCTTTTTTCAGTTTATCTCCCCTGCCTTGCCTTTTCATTTTTCGTATCTTTCCTATTCCTGTTCCATCGTGTCTTTCATTTAGCTCTTCCGTTAATCATATATTATTTCACAGGTTCCCATTTCCTTCCTTTCCCAGTTCTATTTTCTGGCCTCTTTTTCTTTTGCAGCCCAATCCTGTCTTTTCTTTTCCTTTACAAACCTTCTCCCATTCCATTTCCTTTACATTTCCTGTTCAATCCATTCCTTTCCTGTCCTTTCTCTGTCCAGAACGTCTACATATAATATACATTTCTCTTTTCATTTCTTTCTTTCTTCATGCATTTCATCATCATTTTCCAATTTCCTTATTTGGCCCAGTATGAATTTATTTTGCTTTGTTCTCATGTTCCATGCTTTCCCTTTTATCTTTTCTTTCTCTTTCATTTACCTGCCATTTTCCCTTTCCTGTGTCTATCAGTTCCTCTTCCTTTTTCTATTGGTTTCTTTTCCTGCTTAATCATTCCTGTTTTACTTCTCCCTGTTTTGTTCTATTCATTTACCTTTCCGGTCCCTTTCATTTACCTGTCTTTTTCTGTAACTACCATGCTCCTCTGTCTTTCTTATGTTTTTCTTAGATTTTAATTTCAATTTGCTTTCTATGTTATATCTCTTTATTTTCTGAACTCATGCTTCCTTTTCACCCTTCTGTTTAATTTATCTGTCCCGTCTATTGAATTTCCAGCCACATCCTGCCATTCTTTCTGCTTTCATTCTGTTTCATTTCTATAATTTAATTTTATCGTCCTATCTTTTCCACTCAGCATTCTGTATATTATTGTATCTTCTTCCCTATGCATATGCAGGTTTGATGTTTTTTCATAAATTTCTACTATACTTTAAATGACTAAAACTGTTTTGAACTGTAGAAAATTAGTTCTTGTAATCTCATGTCAGTTTTTTCTTTTTTGCTAATTTTCTCTTTACTGAGAGAACACACCGATTAGCAGCTGCACTAGAATATACCAAATTTCAGTGTGATTCACGACTATGGCTCCTGGCATGGGTCATGTGGAGTATAAGTAGAAAGAGAATTAAAAATACATTTTATTTGCACCTGTCACAATCTGATATTTGAAACCCCATTTTGTTTGCTCTTTCACCGCCAGTGCTGCAAGCTCAATTTTTAATTCATAGTCAGCCTGCCCATAGAAACCTTTAGCACCATTCACTATGCAAAAATCATTAAAGCTTCAATAATTATAAATAATTTAACAGCGCATGTGCATATGTGTGTGAAGTTTAGCCCACATATCTGTGCATTCGTAAGGTGCTTCACAGCATAAGCACAAAAAGAAATCTGTAGTGGGAGAAAAAAAAACATGCATTTTTGATGAGTACTGAATAATGAACCATATGTACGTAGTTATTCACAGCTAAAACATATTTATATGAACTTGTATATTATTTAAAACTCAAACTAATACTGTAATCCAATGTATTCAAATATCTTTATGTCTAGCAAACATAACCAAATTATACGTCTTTATGTAGAATGAAAATAAGCTTTCAAATCTCACACAAACCAGTGGAATGAACAGACACTACTGAATGTCAACTAGGAAATATGAAGCTCTACATGGAATAGCCCACAATACGTGAGTGCACTTATGATCATGCATGCAACACAGAAAGCCTTCTTCCTTGACTAGAAGGACTCATTTTAGTTCCTTGCATTAAAAAATCCACGGCAATGGGAAAGACATTCCTGCACAAATGCTAATCTATTGAGATTTCCGATCACACACAGCCACGCCATGAGTTAACAGCAAATGTTCTGAAAAAGAGAAAATATCTGGTGAACGGCAGTTTCCTGGATGACAGAGTTCAGAGGAGAATGGCCAGAATGGTTCAAGCTTTTAAAAAGGCAACATTACCTTAAATAACCACTAATTACAACCCAGGTCTGCAGAAGAGCATCTCTGAATGCAAACCTTGAAGCAGACAGGCTACAACAGCAGAATACTGTATGCCACTATGGACAACTAAGATCAGGCAACTGAGGCTACAAGTCACACAAGCAAAACAATATTAGAAACACATTGTCTGGTCTGATGTGTCTCGATTTTTTCAATTACATGGTAGGGTCAGATTTTGGCATCAACAACATGAAAGCATGGATCCATCCTGCCCTGTATCAACAGTTCAATGGTGTGTGGATATTATTTCACTCTGGGTATCTCAATACCAATTGAGTGTCCATGAACTGCTTTTTGAACACGACAATTAGTTCACTGTGATCAAAGGTCCTCTACAATCACCAGATGTCACTCTAACAGAGTAGTATATGGTAGAATGGGACGTGTGCAGCAACTGTGTGATTCTATTGAGTCAGTATGAACCAAAATCTCTGTTGAATCAATGTCCTAAAAAAATCTGAAGATGAAAAGGGGTCCAACCTCATACTAACAAGCTATATAAATAATTAAATTTGACTTAGACTAATGGAGTGGCCAGTGGGTGTATATGTTGTACATGTGTATTTGCTGAAACTTTGCGGTTAAAACCACTTCATACATATTTTGTGGCTTTAAAGTGATGCATAAGTGCATTACACTTTCACAGAAACCACTTTGTCCCTTTGCTTCACGTCACTTCAAGTGCAAATTGAATTTTTCAAAGGGCTTTTCTTCACCTTTTTCCCAGACTATGATGGAGAAGTGTAGAGAATCATTCTAGTGTTCTTTCTCTGACTTCTTAATGTTTACATATTCTGGTGCAGTATTACCAGAATATGGCAATGTAAAGAAACTGGCGATAAGAGGCGTAGAACTGTCTTTAGAAATGTGTGAAAAGTCTCTGCAAAAAGGTATGTATTTAATGTGTTGCAATGAGGCATGGAAAAACAGTATAAACATACACTCAATGTTACCGTTTTCTTTTTTATTCTATGCAAAAAGCAATATATATTTTGAACTGTCAGCTAAAAGAGTGATCTTTATAATTCAGAAAAAATTTCCCAGTTTCAATATTCCTCAAGGTTGGTATTCTTCCCGGCAGATGACGTGCCATCCTTCTTACTACAATGCTTAAAACTGTTATGATATACGAGATGGGACCCAAGGATGTGGCAAAGGGGGAACGAATGCCTTTCAAAAGGAGGGGAAAAAAACAGAAGAGGCAGAGCAAAAGGCTCTCTGAGATACAAAACCAAAATGGGGAAAAGTTACGCCGCTGTGGTGCGTCCCGAATGGGAATGACACCCTCCAACCTGCTTCCCAAATCACTTCCCAAATTGAACGGCGCTGAGCAATTCCGGAATGCCAGGGTGCGATCGGAGTGAAGTATGCATGGTGCACGAGGATGTTGAGCCGGGACGCGTTCCAGTAGGAGCGCGCAGCCGAGCGGAAAACGGGACGGGGAATCCTGAAACTTTCCCTACGAAGCTCAAAAACACCTCCGAGGTTCCCCTCGTATGCATCCGTCAGCTATAAATGTAACCTTACTAAACCTTATAAACGGAAGGCAAAGCTGATCTCCAAGAGTTTAGAACGCGGATATTTAAGGTGCCGTCATAGCGATTGTCTACTCGGGTAGTGAGTAACCGGAAGAAGACGACGTGACAATGAGCAACTTGGGATCATTACTTAAATAGTAAAAGCTCCAGGTGATTGCCTTCAGGTCACCAGTCAGCGTGATAATAAAAGACGGCTATCAAACTTCGCTCCGTAATGGCGGACAGGAGCGAGAGGTTCGTGCGCACAAGGTAGGAACCCTGACAGTACCCCCCACCACTACAGACGGCTCCTGAGGTGCCCAATCCAGCTGCACGGTTGGCCCAGAATTCTTGGATAAGGGTGGGGTCCTGTATATGGCGAACGGGGACCCATGAGCGTTCCTCTGGGCCATAGCCCTCCCAGTCCACCAGGAACTGGGTACTCCCCTGGACCTGTTTGCTGTCCAGCAGTTGGCAAACTGTGTAGGCTGGGGCCCCCCGGATCTGCCGTGGAGCCCGTGGTTGAGTGGGGTTCCTGCAAGCGAAGGGACGCAGCCGAGAGACGTGAAAGTTTGGGTGGGCCTTCATGCTAGTCGGGAGGTCCAGTCTGTACTTGACTGGGTTGACTCGTCGGAGAACTTTGAACAGGCCTACAAAATTGGGATTTTGTGCAGTTTGTGCGGGGTTCCTCTGACCGGGAGGTCCTTAGTAGAGAGAAGGACCCACTGGCCCAGATGGAATGTGGGGGCGACCCTGCGCTTAATCGATGCACGGCCGTAGGGACCCGTCTCTCTTGCCCACAAAAAAGAAACCAGCCCTGGCCGGGGAGGAGGTTGGGCGAATAAAGCCTTGTTGAAGAGCCTCCCTAATTTATATCTTCCATTGCTTTCTGCTCAGGCTCCGAAAGGGAGGCAGGTGACAGTCTACTATATATAAGAGTAAACTTCTCTTCCAGTTGAATACTTCAGGTAGGCTGTCTAATTAGGGACCTGAACCACACAGAAAATAAATGCCTAAAGGAAAGAGCAATGCCTTGGACCAATAGATCTCTCCTGCAGGCTTTATACAGGTATGTACTGCTTAACGCATGCATTAAACAGAGCTTTAACCTCTGACCACCACTGTTCCCTGGTTTATATTGACGATAAAGAAACTACTGCATTCGCTCACATCGATCAAATGAAAACCTTCAATAAATGCACAAGTATGCCTAAATTAGATAAACAAGACAAGCAGTTTGATATACGACATTTAGAAATGGGAGACATGAAGGTACAAGAACAGTTCTCAACAAAATATTAAACCAGGGTGCCACTTTGCACTGAACTGAAGGAGGAAAAGGTGTCTATTCATATTTAATGGGAGCCATTCTGTTAGAGATGAGGAGCTGTCATTCTCATCTTCTTTGTATCGTGTTCAATTCAGGGGTATGAGAGTAAAAAAGGGCAAGATAAATAATATGGATGCGGGGGATGTTGTGGGGGCTAAGAATGCATTTGAATTAGTTCTGTGAAATGTTGTAATTGAGAACAAAATGCACTGTTAATAAAAAAAAATCCTCCATTGCAGATGTGCTCTTTTTTCTCTACCTATTAAATCAGTCTTATAATTGCCATGTTGAGATACACTTGAGACACACACAAAAAAAGATGAACAAGCATGGGTGAGGTGTGTGCATGCTAATACAGCACAACTATACTGGATTGTGTGGCTATTCCTGCAATCTAATGACCACTGGCAAACGTTAATGAAAGACATAGAGATAAATAGAAGATGAATGCTAATAACACATAACGAACAACCACTTCCTGTAAGGATATTTGTTGTATACTTATTGTGTTTGTCCAAGACATCAAGTGTAACCCAGAGAAGATAAACCTTAAGCCTAAACTTTAAAAAAGCAACATGCAAAAATGTTATTAGATTTATCAAGCAACATTGTGGCACGAAGAATAAAAAATAGTGGCTAGTGCTGTTACCTTGCAGCCCCAGAAACCCAAGCTCAAGTACCAAACTAGCAACTGCCTGGGTGGAGTTTGCATGTCCTTACTCTGTCTGTGTGGGTTTCCTCTAGGTATACCAATTTCACACACATGCCTTAGGTCAATTATTGTCTCCAATATATCCAATCTCAATAGTGTGGGAGGGGGTGTGCATGTGCCTTCTGTGCCATGGGTGTGGTTGATACCTTGTGTCTTGTGCTGCCTCTTAGGCTATAGCTGTTTACACTGAATTTTATTAAGTGGCTTTTAAATTGAATGAATAGATGAATGGAATCACCAATATGCAGTATTGGCAAAGCATGATGCATATGTACTGCCTGTTTACTATTCTTTATAACTGCCTTAATTCTTTTAGACATAGATTCAACAAGGAGAGGGAAGATCTGATGATTTGTGGCATGGCACATAGAAGATAAGTACACTGAGGTCAACAATACTCAGGAAGGCGGTGGTGTTTAAACAGCACTCAATTGCTATTAGCCTACAGCTTATACAAAATATGACAAAAATATATTCTCCACTCCACTTAAACTACCACCACAAACCTGAAACATTGGCATTGTGGATCCATACTTTCATGTTGTTTATGCCAAATTCTGACCCTACCATCAAAATGCTGCAGCAGATATTGAGACCAAGCAACATATTTGTTGCAACATCTGGTGCAAAATGTAGACTTGATTGCTTGTTCTTAGCAGACAGTTACAGTCCTCTGCTGTTGTAGCCCATATGAACCCAACAATTGATGTGTTGTGCATGCAGAGATGCTCTTGGGCATAACTTGGTTGACAAGTGGGGCTGTGGTAGCCTAGTGGTTAAGGTACTGGACTCTAGACCTCATGGTCCAGGGTTCAAATCCCACGTCTGCTAAGCTGCTACAGTTGGGTCCCTGAGCAAGGCTCCTAACCCACCATTGTAAGACTGTATGAGTTGTAAGTCGCTCCGGATAAGGGTGTTTGCTAAATGCCGTAAATGTAAATGGTCATTTGAGTTACTGGTGCTCAGTTCAAACTATTTCATTCTGGCCATTTTTCTCTGGCCTCTGACATCAACAAGGTATTTTTGCCCAGAAAACTGCCATTCACTTTCTCTTTTAGGACAATTCAATCTAAATGACATCTAACATCAAATATGAAATAAACCTGATATAATCAGTATACTAAAACATTTAGCAACAATGTGACATATGTAGTTTGTTCTGCCTTTTGCTTCACATCTATAATCATACACAAGCTAGATCTGAGCCAGTTGTTTATTGTTATTTTCAGCAAGGCCTAAGGAGTTTTAATTGAAAGTGAATATTTTTTCACGGAAGTCAGGTGCATTTTTGCATCTTGGTCCTCCCAATATTTCTTCTTTATCACATTTAGGTAGTTTCCACTTGTCACTGCCGATTAAGGCTTACTAACAGTGGGCCTAGATATTTGTATAGCTGCTTTGAGACATTGCTTAATTGTAAAAAAGTACTATAGTAATAACTTTAACTTTTCAGTATCTAACTCTGTCTACTCTTTTACATTTACATTAATGGCTGATTAATGACTAGGAGTCAAGCATCTGCAACTGTATTAATGCCCTTTAATAAGGGCTGGTAGCTTTCTTGGACGTTTTAAAGGTGGCATGATGAGTCACTGCCAGTTACAGTGTTTAAATTAATTGGAGATCCCAGATCTATTATAAGGAGTATAAAGTATGTACAGCAGAATGAACATTTATACAGTAATTAGAAACTCAATGACTCAATGGACTCTGCCAGAGCTCTTTGTGAGAGCAAAAAGTTGTGACATTTTTCTTTTCCTTGCTGGTAGACTGTGGAGTCATGGCACACTTTGCATACTAATTGTCACAGCATATGAAGGAGGATTGAAGATGGTGATTAAGAATGCAGACATGATGTAACTACAGTTCTCTGTACATTGGGAGTCAGGCTGAAGGTTTCACCACTGCCATCTATTCTATTCATGAACCAAATTGCAGGCCAGAGCGATGCTGAGCAGGAATAGTTTTGCATAGAAGATAACAGCCAATTACAGCTGAGAACAATCAGCACTTGCGAGAAAGAACAGGAAGAAAGGGACAGGCAGAGGGGAAAAGCAAAAGACAGGTCTTTGGCGCCTCAATTGCCTGGGTTTATCTGTCTGTAATTTATATTTGCTATGGGCTAAATGGCCTGTGAAGGAAGCCTTCCAGTGGGGATGTGGATCATTTCCCAATTTATGGTGGATGATGGCAGTGCGGTGTTCACTGGTTCATATGTAGAGTGAGCAGGAGGGGGCAGAACAGAAGGGAGCAGGTGGAGTATGCCTTCTGGTGTCATCATTGTCTCTCCTTGCTTCACATTCTGTCCTACATGCACTGATGGCTCTAAGTCGAATGTGTTAATAACTAACACATAATCAACAAAGTACAGTAAATCATTCATGTTAGAATAAAGAACAATGCAGTGATGGAATGTCCCATATACAGAAAGTGTATAGTTGTTTTTCTCTTCAAATTCAATCCAAATACCACAGGATATCATAATATGTGATTTGGTTACCTGATAATAGCACCATCTGATGCAGTTTCCTAGGTGCATTGATTATTCTGTCTGCATGAATAGCATTTACTGTAAAGTCCATGGGTGCATTTACTTTCTGTTCAGCATAAATGAAAAGTGGAACAAGCTAATAAAGGAAACCTTTCAGAAATTAGGTCATTTTCTGAGTGTTTCTGGCCTGGTGTTGAAGTCAGAGAGAGAACAGAAAAGGAGGTTAAGCAAAACTGAAAAAAAGTTGAAAGTTGAAACTGAAAAAAAATGAAATGCCTGAAAGACATGAAATAATTAACAACTTTACGAAAATATGAGTGTTATGTAACAGCAAGTTGCTATGTAATGCAGTGCTGAGGTCTGCATGGCCTGGTAGCATGTGGGAGGCCAGGTGAAAAATTTGTCCTGCTTCAGTTACCAGTTAAATTTCTCAGGCCCTTTTCCAAGTAGATTCCAAGGATATTTAAGAGGCTCCTTAACACCACAAAAGTGGAAACAATTGTTCTCTTGCATAAACTCTTTTCTTCCAAATAACTTTCATTGCTTCATCAGTTCTCTTCTCTGAAATATATTCTGATTTAATCAGATTTAATTGCATAGTCAAACCGATGGGAAATCCATGTCCACGCATCATTAATTATTCTTTTTTCCAACACTGAGCAAAATCTTTTGTTGCTATTCATTTTATACTGCTAATACATTTGAGGATCTGTATATAGTGCTATTAAAGGGCAGCAACAAAACTTGATGGGTAGCACTGCTGCCTCACAGAAGGTCCTGAGTTCAATCCCAGGGTGGAGCAGCCTAGGTCCTTTCTGTGTGGAGTCTGCATGTCTTCCCAGTATCTGTGTGAGTTTACTCTGGGAACTCTAGTTTCCTCCCACTATCCAAAGACATGCATGTTAGGTTAATTGTTGTCTCTGAAGTGTGTAACTATGTGCGTGTCCTACAATGGATTGGCGCGCCATCTAGGGTTGTTCCTGCCTTGGGGCCCAGAGTTGCCGCAATAAGTCTTAAAGCAGCTTTACTATCTAGTCCAACATCCCCAATTTAGCAAGCCTATGGCAACAGTGGAAAGAAAAAACTCCATAAACGTGATAGAAACCTTTAGAGATCCAATACTAAAAAAGCAATCCAAGATTATATACTATAAGTAGGAAATAAACTAAAATTATATATAATAATTATTACAAATAATAATTAATGTCTTTATTTCTGCATCCCAGTTCTACTAACCCGAATAATTGGTACAATCTAAGCAGTTTTGCAGTCTTTGACTGTAGGGATTGTGAACACAGGTCCATTTAAATTATTGTAATCAACTATCTTTCCCAGGATTCCCTGTTTGAACTTTTTTTAGACTTTCAAATTGATTTTTAGCACCAGAGGTAATGCAGAGCACCCTACTACTTAAGTCCTTGAAGACTGTAGAACATGTTTGTCTTCGATACTGTGCATGTTTTTGGGGTCCAGTACGTGACATTAAACTATTTGTTAAGTAAAATGTCACTGTATCCTGATAGTTGCACATAGTCTTGTTGAACAGACCATGTTTATCCTAATATGTTGTTTCTCCTAACATGTAAGGCAGAAGACACAGCAGCATTTACCCACAGACAAATGTATCAGTTCATGAGAGCTCTTTCCCAGCAGCTATTTTGGAACCTTGTTTGAATAATTCAGACAATTACAGAGGCTGGTGCTCCCAGTACCCATGGACACAAATGGTCTCGAAAGACTTTTTGAGACTGCTTTATGCTTCTTACCATTTTCATTTTATTGTGACTGTTTTTCATTGCATTGCATTTACCTTTGCACCATTTAACAGACTTTTTTTCCATGATACTTACAGTAGAATATTATTGAATATTAGTTTTGAGAAATAGCCATTGAACCATCACAGAATCTAGTCCATATTTCCTTTTATTTTTTGAGTTGTTTTAGAAAGCTATTAATTAATTTTTTTCTTTCTTGTTGAAACATGTCAAATGGTTTATTTAAAGACCACTGAAAGCAAACAAACTGGGCAGCATGACCTTCCTTGACCAGATGTTTTTCACATTTAGTTGATTCTTATAAATAAAGACAATATATCAAAATGTTCAGCTGTAAAATCTTCAGCTGATTTGGCTTCATAAGTTACTTTACAACTTATCGTCACTGTACACACATAACAGATAACTTTTCCTTTGAGAGACTCAATGTCATTAAGTCATAAATGTATGGAAGCTACAGTGTCTATCCAAAAAGTAATAAATCTCAATGGTCAGGGTTTAGAGAATGCAATAAAAGCAAATGGGGATTTGACTTCTGTTTTCTTATGGATTTAATTTTGCATCATTATAATGTTTAGTTCTCAATATGTCCTAGTCAGACGTCTGTGCACTCCCTACACATCCCAAACAGCATATTAAGTATGTGTATTATGTAACATAAGTAATAGCATATTATGTAGCCGTTATCAGACACCCTTATCCAGAGCAACTGATACAATCGGATGTCCATTACTGTGTTAGCCACTCAAGCTTTTTAAAGCTACTGGGTCATTATGGGGAATTCAGTTCATGAAATGGGAAAAAAAAGCTGCGTGGTGCGTCCTCAGCAATCCAAGATAAAATTTACTTTTAACCGCCGTGAACATTTTACAGTGGGTTCTGATGACGCTCCTGCTATAGATTCCAGTTTTTACTTAGCCTATATTATAATATTATGTTAGATTAAATATTATATAATCAGAAAAGCAAATGAAAAGTCAAAGAATGTTGTTTGATTACTCAAATGAAATGAAAACTCAATTATTGTCATTAAGCAGCAAGTGACATATTCATGGTGGTGAATGAAGTCCCACACATTGACTGTTCAGAAGGGTGTATGGTCACCCAAGACTCCCAAAACACACTAACAGCGATGGGTCATGTACAGGTCAGATTGTCCAGCAGTTCTTTTGGCATCCTGTTCATAGTAGTTTTGAAATATCCCTGAATTATTATGATTTCATGTACCTTGAATGTTGAATTGAATGATATTTTATGCACAAACGCAGAAAATTCAAAAGGCTTCTCAACCTTCAAAGTAGTACTGTATTAGAAACATGCCAGTTGTGCACTTTTGTACTTACATGTTGGCCATTATGTCAACATATATTTAAGTTTAGACATATATTTAGAAAAATCTCAGCTATGAGCCAGTTAGCGTATTTCAACATATTCACATGCCCCTTAGCGAGGTTCACCCCACTGATTATATACCACTGCTTCAGGGTATGGTACACATCAATGTCTCCTGAAGAAAGAATGGAAGAAAAAAAGGTCTGCATGAAAATGATCTTGTTTTCCTTGGGTAAGATAGTAATTTAATGGAACTTCTAGGACAATTAAGCATGACCCTGAGTTCTGACAAGATAATGTTTAATTGAAGGCTTTGCATATCATCAGTACAGTGTTTATCAGATCGGGTATTTTATTATTTAATATTAATATTTATATTATTTCATTGGCATTCCTTGTTCCACAGCCAAACCCTTACAGCAAGTGAGAGGACAGCGCAACTAAAGGCAAATTTTTAGGCTGTGTGAGTTCATTTTTCCTATAGCATCATTTGAATAATTCAAATCTAAAATTCAAAAAAGCTACACTCCCATTCGCCTATACTTTCATACAGTCCATGAGCATTCTAAAGGGTTTAATTTGACCATGTTAAGCTCAGATAACACCTTCACTGAGATATCCAGTCTGGCAGCAAAGTTTACTTTAAGGTAATTTGCAAAGGTTGACATATCAGATGGCAATGTTAGGCCTTTCCACCAACAAAATTCCAGTTCTACACATATGGATTCTAGTTCCAGTAGTTCCAGTTTAGCTGTTCAAAATTAAAACTTGTGAAAATACCTCTGTGCAGTACAGGGTTTTTTAAATTATTTTTAAATTAAATTATTTTTCATCTATCACTCAGCATGACATAGAAACAGTGACACTATAACAAGTACTATACTTACTGTCCTCCTATTGGTAGTGTGGTGAAGTGGTTTGCAAAAATATTTGAACTTTAGATAACCCTGCTTTCCATTAGCATGTACACTGAACATCACATCCAAAAGAAGAGCAAGTCTTTGAAAGTGCAGTAATGAAACTGCCATGAACATGAATAAAGAACAGTGCAAACTGAGTTCAATTCTCGGGTAATGAGATGATGCTGTTTGTTGATCAAATGATATAAAACATTCTAAAAACATGAGAGAGGAAACATTTATTCATGTATGCATTTTGATTTGCAGAGATGTCATGTTTTTTTTCCCCGTTAAGGTTATTATTTACTTTTAAGTTGATTCATCACCCGAAATTGGACAATGACTATTGTATTGATATAACCTTGTGTCTGTCTTGAATATATAATTTATGCTAATAAAATATTAAGTACAACTAATAAATACATAAAATTACTGGATGTGCAGATCAGTTGTTTAAAAGTTTTCCCATGAGGTCCCATGATAGTTTTAACACTAATATTAACTGCACAACTTATTAACATTGAATAATGCATCAAAGCTACTGTTTAGCCTGTGTATATAGCAATGGCATAATTTTCAAGTTTGAGGAATTTGTGGACATTACATCACATTTATAGTGAGTTCCCATGTAAGTTGCACATGTAGTTCACATGTGCAACTTACATGGGAACTCACTAAAATAACCTACAGATAAAAGGTATGTGATGTAGCTAGATGTACAATTTACTTTAGGTAAACAGTAAACATGGAAGAATTCAATTTTGGCATGTTGATCAGTTAGACACAAAAGATTATTGAAAATAAATATCCCATTACAGCATGGGATAAAACATTAATGCACTGAACACTTTCCAAATGAAGTTGAGATTTATTTTTAACTTTGAAAGTATGCCTTTGATGAATACCAGCAAAGGTAAATGCAATATCCAGAGCCTAGAGAAAATCATCATACCCTGTCAATCTACTGGTTTTCACATTAAACCCTGGAAGAAATCTAACATTTTAAGACGTTTTTAATAATTATAACCCTAAATGGTGGAACCAATATTTAAGATTTCTGGTCAAAAACAAAGCTCCTTTAGTATAAGTATTAATTATAAACTTGCTCAGAAACAACCTGTAACCTTGCAGACAACATAGCTAATTGTTCCAAAATCAATTCTAATGGCTTTGATAACTTTAAAATAAGACCAGTTGTTCCTTGAGGAAGAAGTGATTCCCTCTGCTAGGCATGGGTGGGGTGACCAGGGAGTTCACCATCCAGCACATCAACAACTAACTAAATATCCATAAACAAAACAGTGCAGTGGATTATGAATAATAAAGATGAATGTACTTCAGTGTTCTTAATCTGATTAACAGACTTACACAATATTCTGCTACATTCCCAATAAATACAATATTCACAATCAATATGTGTAAGGCTGCTACAGACATATCCAAACAGACTGATGGATGTAATTAAACCAGTTGTTTACTCTAGGAAGCATTAAACTCCTGGGTGGACCACTTTCAACTCTATTCTAGCTGTGTAAACAATGCTGGAAATAGTTTATTTATTTATTTATTTTTCATTTCAGGCTGCAAAAAAGTGAGTGTTTCAAAGAGAAAGGGGCAATGGGGGAGAAAAATCCAACAGTTAATATCAGCAATGTTGAGGATGTCAGAATGATTTACTGCCAATGTTTACAAACCTGTGTAACACTACAAATGTGGTGAACTACTAGAGGACTGTATAGTGGTATGTATCAGAGATATGAAGCTACAGCTAGACTTATATCTGACCCTCACATAACGGCAAAACCTTTTAGAAGATGCTGATAAGAAATGAAAATGCTAAACCAAACGTAGCTGTATACAAACGATAACCTAGAAAGTCAGTGCAGGAACTACACACAACATGGAATGTGACACAGTGTGCCATGTAATATGGGATTAAATCAGAGCATGCACAGTGCCATAATCTCTGGGAACTGAAAATACTACTAAGCAAAAAATAAATAAATTGAGGAGACACAAGGTAGAAAAAAAGACATGAAATGCTATAAATTGTACTTCTAATAACTAATTAATGTCTACTTTCCCATGACACATTCAGAGCTGAAAAGAAATCGTTTAGAAAACCAGCACTGTAACGTCCTTTTGGAGTTTGGGATATTTTGTAGGTGTGTAGCTCTAGCTCTGGTGCACAACAGCATGATGGATTAAGTGCTGCCAGCAGCATCCTGTTTGCAAAAACATATACTGACCAAGGGCTAAAGGGTGAATAACACAATTTGTGCATTGAAAAAGATATAAAGCTATAGGGTAATAATAAGGTTAGTGCATCTATTACCGTGACCACTGACTGGATAGTGATTTTAAAGCAAAGCAGTGCTTCTCCTGATACGCTCTTATGTGACCTAGTATTTCCTAAAAGCAGAAAATGCTCTAAAACACATGACAGCCAGAATGGTGAATAATCTGTCTGAACCTGTATTAGGCCTTAAATAAAACAGTGTTTCTTCCAGAGATGACAGACATCCTTAATACAATCAGGCCTAAAAAAATTCTGAATTAATTTGCTAGTCAACGACGCAAGTGAATCCTCATGTGTTTACCTGACCCCAGTTTTTGCATTTTTGAAATATACTGAATGAAAATGGTTGGTAATATAGCCTGCATCACAATAAATTACAAAATAACATTCAATGTATTAGCTAGTTAAGTGCATTAAATAGACGGTAATGCAAACACACTGGCCAGTACATTAGGTTCAGCTACTCATTAACGCAAATATCAAATAAGCCAAGCATGTGGGAGAAATTCAACAGATTTAGGCAATAAATGTTGTTGTGACGACCTGCTGAAATTTAAAGTGATTTGAATTACTCTGAAAGTGGTATGGTTGATGCTGCTAGAATATATATTTTTTATATTATATTTAATAAAACTACAGATCGACTGGGACTTCGCTACAGCAGGAGAAAGCCACACAGGATGCTGGTCCTGTCTGCTAAGATCAGGCAATTGAGTCTATAATTCACACAAGCTCACCAAAATTGGACAAAAGAAGACTGAGAAAACATTCCCTGGATGGATGAGTCGCGGCTTCTTCTGCAAAATTTAGAAGTTAGGGTCATAATTGGGCATAAACAGAATGAAAGCATGGGTCTACCCTACTTTGTACCAGTGGTTCAGGTTGGTGATGGGAGTGGAATAAAGGTGTGAGGGATATTTTTGTGGCACACTTTGTCCCCCTTAATCCTAACTGAGCATCAATAAAATTACTATTTACCTAATTACCGTGTGGCTGCATGAGCTTTGATATATAGGCCCAGCATGTGCTCTTCCAGGTCTTCATCATTAAACAACTCCTCAGTATCCATTCCTATGGCAGCACCCATATCCAGACCCAGTTTTTCTGTAGAAGCTTCCGCTGTTGCGCCAAACGCTTCTTAAGATCCACATCTCCTGTTCATCAGGAGAACACACAGCCAATAGGTCACTATAGCTTGGTGTGGAACAGTTCACCGTTTGTGCGTTTATTACAGCATTCCCTTGAAATTTGAACGCTTCTTTACTCGACCAATTCGTTTAATTTTTTTGGCCTGAATTCGAACAAAAACTAAAATTTCATATTTCATTGGTATATAAGCTGCAATCTGCTAAACAATGCACATAATTCAGTTCAGGCAATGCTGATAATGCACCGAATGTTCTGCCAATTACCATAAAACCCAATACAAGAAGAATAACCAGGGTGTGTTCATGAGCATATTGTCTATCTATAAAACATTATATAAATCTTTCTGCCACTGTTCCTGTGGTAAGATGTGCCTGTGTTCGCCTCATCAGCTTTAAAATTAATTTTCACTTATTTCATTTCTGACTTGATTGATTTTGTGTATTGGATTGCATTAATTTGCCTTATTCATGCTTTCAATTAATGATTAAACATAAAGGGATAAAAACAATTGTTTGAGAGTCTGGAATGGATTTATCCTACTTGCATTACTTATTATGGTCAATGGCTGA
>JAUZST010076581.1:0-21097 GCA_034779995.1 Parotocinclus haroldoi | reverse complement strand
GTGGGGGATTAGCTCAAATGGTAGAGCGCTCGCTTAGCATGCGAGAGGTAGCGGGATCGATGCCCGCATCCTCCAAAAAAATTTTTGTTAGCTATTTCTCAAAAACTCAGTTCTTTTCTAAACTGAACAACTTGTTATGGGACACAATGAGTGGATACCAGTTTAAAACAGGTTTAGGCACAAATCTAAAGTGAAGTTTATGCGTGAGTGCATATATATGATGTTCACACACTTTGTCTATGAGATTATACATACTGTACATGGAACTTTTTTTTGGATCTTAGCAATTGATAAAAAGTTCAACCTCAAATAGAATAGTTGGTATGGACATTGCGTATAAAAAATGTTTCTTAGATATACTTTGATATACTTTGGGGTGTCAGTAGCTTCTTTACATGTTGCCACCCTTCGGTTATACCCAATAATCTGAAATTCCCTGCCCCCGAAGGTTACCAAATACGGTACTCCAGCCGAAGTCATGCTACCCTCTTTTGCTTACATTTGATGCTTCTGTTCGATTTCCTGCTTGCGATAAGCGGATGTTGTGATATGTCATGAGACAAGGGTTTGCGTCCCAAATCACCTAAATAAAATCACGGAAAAATGGCAACATTCACACACAAAGAAAGTATTTTTCTATAACATTCACACAAAGTGCCTGGACTGACTCACGAGTCATTTTGGACAAGTCTGAGTCGAGTCGAGAGTCATTAGCGACGAGTTTCAAATCAAGTCTGAAGTCTTTTTCTAGGTGACTTAAGTGCGACTCCGACTTGAGTCGCTCACTGGAGTCCCCATCTCTGCACGGCAGTAATCCACTGTAAGGCAAAAACACACACTAAGTTACACTTTAGAGACACTAATTAACCTACTATACATGTCTTTGGACTGTGGGAGGAAACTGGAAAGTAAACCCAGAGTACCCAGAGTAAACCCATGCAGATACATAGAGGACATGCAGGCTCAACATAGAAAGGACACAGGCTGCTCCACTCTGGGACTGAACCAAAGACCTCATGCTGTGAGGCAGTGGTGCTACTCATTGAGCCACTGTGATGTCAGGAGACCAGGAGACCAGGAGACCAGGCGACCAGGTGACCAGGCGACTTTGAAAATGCATCAACAAATGCAAGAGAAAATCATTGAAATCTATTTAAAAATGTAGCTTAAGGAAAGATTGGAATGGATTTGCAGACATTGCTGTTTGGTGGTCAGCAGACCTGCATATGCGGTTGCCACCCTGCTAAGATAATGTATGTCATGTTAAACAATTAATTCGCATGTATTTATTCAGCTCAAAAGTGTAAAACCACCAGCTCCTGGACCATCTGGCCTTAAGCCTTCAACGAGGAAAATGCTTGATTATTTGCGGAGTCATTTCAAGTGTTTACAGGACAGTTTATTTTTTTAACCAACCCCACCAACCAATCAGTAAAACTATTATATAATGTTTTAATGTCAATAAATGCACACAGACTGCAAACTAACAACTTTGCATAGTTTCGCTAATGCATTTATAACTTGTTTATAACTTATGGGGCTGCTAAAAGGGCAGAGACATGGTGGGTGTTCCGTTACTAGATAGAACCAGGATGCAAGACAAATGACAAGGTCAGAGAAGAGTTAAATCATCGAGTAAAAATACAATAATAAAATCAGTGTCACGTGTTTTAGGTAATCTGGCCAACAGCCTGATTTTCTGCTATAACTGTTGGAAGGTCTTGACAGGTGAAACCATGATAGGAATGAGACATCAATGGCAAAAAACTTTCAGGCTTCCTCACCCTCCCTGGGACACTTATGCAGAGCATTATCACTAGCTCTCTCAAAGTGTTGGGGTAGAAGTTTGATCGCTACCTCCGCCCACCTGCACAATATATATGTAAGTTATACACACTATGAAACCTTAATTACATAAAAATCAAGATGGATTTGTATTGCTAAGTCATGCATAAGCGAGCCTTTGAGGAATAAGGAAGCAGCAGTTTGCTGAAAGCCTGTTTATTTCAGCTTACATCCCATATGATATTTTGGTCTGATGATTTGAATTGATTGCCATTGATTCAGTCTGGCTACTTCTGACCAGTAAATATGGAGTCTGAAGAGACAGATGGTCTGTTGGAGGAGATTTTAAATGATGAACAGAAAGATGAGGGGTTAGAAGAATATCCAGATGAGCTCTTGTGGGACTGTGGTAGCCTAGCGGTTAAGGTACTGGACTCCAGAAGGTCCAGGGTTCAAATCTCACCTCTGCCAAGCTGCCACAGTTGGCTCCTTGAGCAAGACCCTTAACCTACAACTGCTTGGATTGTAAGACTGTATCAATTGTAAGTCGCTCTGGATAAGGGCATCTGCTAAATGCCCTAAATGTAAACTCTTTGATTTTGACACCACTACACTGCTTCTCTGTACCACTGACACAGCCATCCCCAGCCCTCAGCTTTCCATCTTCTTTGCCACTGGTCTAGCCATCTTTAGCCATAAGCTCTACATCTCATGTGCTGCTGGCACAGTCATCTGACAGAACATACACTGATCAGGCTTAACAGAAACCCTACCTTGATGAAAGCGGAAAGTGAAGCAGACTAGATTGCTGCTTTGCAGCTGCCCATATGTATCGGGTTGGGTTAGCAAGTCTCAGTATGTTCACTGGAGTCTGAATCTGTGACACACACATTACAGACTGTTTAAGCCTAGCAGTTAAGGTACTGGACTCTGGACCAGGGATGGTCCAGGGTTCAAATCCCACATCTGCCAAGCTGCCACAGTTGGGCCCTTAAGCGAGGCCCTTAACCCACCATTGCTTGAATTGTAAAACTGTATAAGTTGTAAGTGGCTCTGGATTAAGGCTAAATATCGTGAATGGGAATAGACATTGGAAGTGTTATTTTGAAATTTTGATTTTTGAAAAAAAAAATAATAATAATAATAAGTTTGTGGCAACCCATCACTGGCTGGAAACATATATCACATTTGGTGATGGCTTGTCACAGGTTGCCTCCCTTAATAAAATGTCTTGCAATACTTTTTGCCTTTCAGAAATAACACAATAACACTTGCCATGTCTGTCTCTAACATGAACCTTCAAAACATGGCAAAAACATTGTATTAAATACATAAAGGAAATTATTCTGTGCCATGTTCGAATGTGAAGAAACGTGACTTCTGCAGTATGATACTTGTGGGACAGTGAAGGCCTGCTGTTATAGAACATAACCTATAGTCAGAATAACATGAACACCAAATAGCTTTATGTCTAATAGAGAAAAGCAACTCTCAGTCTGACGTGATCTACAGTTATAAATTGTACAAACTCGGAAGTGTCCGTTTCAACAGATTGTGCTTTTATACTTTTTGAGCTCAGCATTTTAAGAAGCATGGACACGGTCCTTTATATTGCACTACCAAAAGCTGTCATACACCCACAGAGGCTGCCATGCGTTTCGGTGCGTGTGCTAGATCCTCATTTTAATAAACTCTGTCCATAAATATGGGACCCTGCGGCAGCTACAGCAGCTGCGTTCAGTCGAATCGATACTTTTGGCTCATTTAATTGATCGTCTTATCTTATTCAGTGTAGCACAAAAAAATGTGCCCAAGGCATATAGGAGAAAGCAGGCAGGTGGGTTGCTGGATGGCAGTCCGTCCATTTGGTTGCCAGATTAAACAGACTATATTTCCAGTTCAAATGTCTTGCAGTAATGCATCTAGGTGACTAGATGACAGTAATATGAATAATGTTGAACTGATAATGTTGAATCATATAATGACTGTACTTTGAAGTTATTTGTAATTCTGCTCCATATGATGCCTGGAATTTTAATAGTTGGGATCAGGATTGTCTCAGAGGAAAATCTTAGTGCTTAGTGATGTCTCGTTCATATCTTAGAAGACATGCTGGTGATCCTCATTCATGTATCATTTACATATCAACTTTGCCACAGATATTTCTCCTAAGATTCTCCAGGAGCATTGAAATAAACTAAATTGAGACCTCTTGAGGCACCATGCCCATCAACAGCTGTTGATGAACGATGGAGCAACTTCTGGGTTTTGTTTTCATCGTAAAGACATTTCACCCAACGCTATATATTTTCAACAACTTCGTTGGAAAATCCAAAATACAAAAATGTGTGAAGCCTGCTACGACACTAAGGTCCAGAGGTGTGAATTATCATGAACGCGCTCGGGTAAACACATCAACGCAAGGCTTTGAACTACGCTTACCCCTTTCTTCAGAGATAATTAAAAAATTTAACACAAATATGTTTTAAATGTAATTAAATACATTTTCTTTGCCTGACCACAAGAAGCTTCAGTGGTGCTTGAATGCTTATTTTCTATTTTTCTTCAGGACTACATGAAGCTTCAGTCAGAGAGGTTGTGTAGAAATGGGGAATACAAAAGGGCAGTGTTACTCTGTCCATGAGCGGTCAACCAGTGAAGATCTCTCCAACGTAACAAAAGAACCCAGGGTAACCTCCAAACAGCTAAACGCCTTTCTTAGATCGGCTAATGTTATTGTTCATGAATCCACTATAAACACAACAGTGTACATGTCAGGGTTACCAAATGAAAGCCACTGCTGTCCAAAAAGAACATTGCTGCACATCTGTAGTTTGCTAGATATAATCTGGACAAGGCAGATTTCTAGCGGATGAACAAAATCTAACATTTTGGGTTTAAATGACAACAAAAGCAAACAAAATAGTGCATTTCGGCATTACGACTGTAAAGCTTGTCCCTATCTGGACATCACTGATGGAACAATTAATTCCGAATTATACTAGTAAATTCAGGACATCTGTCTGTACACTGAATTTCAAGAGAATAATGGTTGTGCAGCACACAAGTCATTCTACTAAATAATGGTTAGGACGTAAAGTGATAATATAAGTTATAATATAAGTAATATTCCTGACCTTAATCAATATAAAATGTTGTGGTAGGACCTTAAGCATATAAGCCAGGTGATGCAGCACTGAACAACAGTTGCTAGAAATGTTTAGTTACTGTGGCACAAGGGGGTATATATAAGATAATACAATACAATACAATACAATACAATACAATACGATACAATATAATAGTTTTTTGTTTATATAATTTTAGTACTTGTGAAATTCAGACAGAAATGTGGAAATGTTCTAGGTCATATTAGACTTAGAGCAGAAATTTGAATGGGTTTATAAGTGTTCCCCTAACCACTGTACAAATGTACAATTCGAATACTTTAAAACATATGATATAGAGCAGTGGTTCCCAACCTTTTTTTTCCTTGAAACCACCCCCAAACCAAAAGAATTGCAAACATTTATTGACAGATTTGTTTCCTTTTTTCTTGGGTTCTTTTTGTACCTTTGGCTCCTTATAACATGTAGCTAAAAACAAAATCATTTTACAACATACAACATATAGTAATTTTATATACAAATGTTTTCCACTGAGTATGTTATTTTAATTTTATTTAACATGTTTAATACAGTATTTTGGCAAACTCAGAGCATTTCTGAAAGTCAAGCGTGCCTCCTGAGATGTTTGGCACCTCGCTGTGGGGGCACGGACCCTAGCTTGAAAAGCATGAATACGGAGCATATAAGGAACAGAGTTTGTGAGGGTAGTAATTGGCTTTGTTTATTCCTGTGTTTAAACAACGTGCCTGATACATGCTTGTATGCTTGAACATGCATAATGTGTAATTTAAATAAAACATTCTGGTAACCACCAGCAAAACCACAGAAATTCCTCATTCTTTTGCTAATGGAAATTATGAATGTCAAATACACTAGAGAAAGTGTAAAATGTGATAGGACTGCTGCAAGAATAATTCATTTAAATCATTTGACAGCACTAGTACAAACATAGATTTTTCTCAAGTCTGAAATATTCTAGAGTACAATATGGAAATTTTCTATCCATTTGTGAAACAAGACCACACTGCGGTTCCAGCTGATTTGTCCTTATTCTTTGGTTGTTAGTGTTCCTGTATCCTTGACAAAAGCCTAGTTTACGTAATGTGTTTGCTCATCTACTTTCAAGAAATAGTAGGGACATATTCAGCCTAAAGGTGTGGTCAACATTCCTAGTTTGTGTTTTTCTGGGTGGTTGGAATCAATTATTTTCTAGCAGTTGATACACTCAATGCTATATTTACTCGCGTTCTCTTTTTTATAGACACCATGCACACTTATATTCACATTATGGTTTATGAAAGACTTTTGTTGATTAAATGCATTTGTTTCTATGAATACCGGAGGATTTTCTTATATGTCAGAGTATATTCTAGTGTAAAAATTAATTTCCAGTCAACGTATTAAATACAGTGACAAAATGACATAGCTGTCTATTTGGCATCCATAACAAGCAAAACAAGTAATTGGTATTGATGCCCCTTTGGCATTTTAATTGTCACCGACTTGCCATTGTAATTTATGTGTGAGGAGAAGTAAAAGGCAAGTGGGAGACATTGGTGAAGCACTGTTTACTACTGTTAATCCATAAATCATTATCATAGTCCTCAGTGAATGTCAAAAAGTCAACAGGCAGAACAATCACAGTCAACTCCATAGTCATAGTTTAAATAAATGGACCAGGGACAAAGGTTAAAACCAGCAACAGGAATGAAACAAGGCTTTATAATGGACACACTAAGCTGCTATACTAAACAAATAAAAAAGGAGTCAAAAAGGATAAATAATAGCATTTCAGTAAATATACTGGAACACAGACTAGAAGGTCCAGGTTTTAAGCACTGCCACGCTGCCACTATTGGGTCCACGAGCAAAGCCTGTAACCCACAATTTCTAGAATTGTACCTTGCAAGACTGTATGACTTGCATGGCTGTATAACACCATAGCCCAAAACATAGGCCAGACTGAGTTATACAAATTATAAAGTAACGTTTCCACATTTTATAGAGTACAATTGGGATGTAGCCTAAGCTGATACTCTTCCTGCTTTCTGTTTCACAATTTAAATATTAAAATCACACTTCTGCAGAGTCAAGAAGTTGTTGAATGTTGTGCAATTGAAGGAGATTTAGAAACCTAAGATGTTTTAGAGTATTACTGAGAGGGAGGAGTGAATTATTTGTATCATTTAGATCAATGAACATCTAATGTAATTTTAGACCAGTTAGCAGCTGAAGTGGCTTTAAACCATAACTCCAGAAAAACTGAGACAGTATATAAATCCCCAAAAAATACTGTGTTTTTAAATTTCCTTTGACATTTACTTAACTTCAGACAGTATCGACCCAAACTATTTTAGGTTGGGATGGGGCAATTTAGGTCTAATAATGAGAAAAAAATAATGATGTGATTCCAGGCAGGTGATGTCAGCAGGTGTTTGTAAACATTGTTTGCAACAAAAGCAAGGCTTTTTTTGAGGAGCAAAGGTAGGTAGAGGATCTCCTGCTTTCAACAAATATATGAGATTATTGAAATGCATAAATGTTCCTCCAAGAAAGATTGGAAGGGATTTGCATATTTCTTACTCTGCAGTGCATAATATCCTTGCACGATTCAAGGAATCTGGAGAAAGTTCAGTGTGCAAAGATCAAGGATGCAAGCCTAAAGAGCTATGATCTCTGATCCCATGGACGGCACTGCGTCAAGAACAGTCCTTTACTGTTCAAAAAACCCTATGTTAACCATGTCCAGAAACAATGTTGAACTGTGGGTTTTGAGGCATCTGGGATGGACCATAACACAGTCAAAATGTGTATTGTAGGCAGACAAATCATTATTCCAGAACTTTTTTGGAGGAAATTAATGCTGTATGCTAAGGACCAAAGCCAAAAATGACCATGCAGATGGTTTTCAGCAAAAAATCAAAAAGCCAGGGTCTGTCATGGCAGACAGTTGTGTCAGTTCCCTTAGCAAATGTCATATTACACTGTTGTAAGTTATGTGCTGCCAGGGTTTCATGCTGCGCATGGCATCAGTGATTGTTAATGACCTCTGTGCTCTTAATCAATAACTAACTACATTTTCTCTTGTCTCCCCAAACCTACGTTCCAGTACCACTTCCGGCTCCACTTCAGCACCATTCTACTGGTTTCCATAATCAGAAACCAATCTCACTATGCCCGTGCCACACCAGAGGGCAGTAACTATCTCAATCCTTCGGGTTGGCAGAGGACGATGTGTCTCCAAGGACATTCCCACTAATGACTTATAACGTTTAGGGAAAATTTCATTTCCATTGTCACTTTTGGGTTGCTCAATTTGGTTTTGGTCTTGCTCAGTTTAATATAATATTGCATAGCTGCTTTGATCCAATGCTCTATTGTAAAAAGCGCTATATGAATAAATCTGACTTTATTTGACCGCGACAGCATTAATGCAGGAACGTACATATACTGCCTTCAAGACATTTTTTCCAGAGACTTTTCATCCACACAGTGCACACATTACAAAGGCATGGCTGACAGAGAATGTGTGGAGAATTTTGAAACAAAAATTGCGATAGGATAACCCCCTACTGTTGCACACCTTAAACTCTTCATACAGATGCACCCCCTAGAGAGGCCGCGGGCAGGACAAAATTGTGAAAGCACTACTAGAAGCAAATAGCATCAAACATACTTAACACACAGTGACCAACTCAAATTTCTTAGAATCATTATGACTACCCGCACACCAATTCTCAGCCATCTACATGCAATGATTTATCAGAAAACTTTTGCTGAACAAACTCGTGCTCCATCATTGGCAAGCACACCTCGTCAACAACTTAGCTTTTTAAATATACTTAGCATGTAAAATAGCATTTTTGTCACAGACATTTTTGTCACAGATAATGAAATCAAAACAAACTTATGACACAGCTCTGCTTAAAAGACATTTAGAGGTTCATTTATAATGTAACCGAGAAATAAGATTCTTTTGTCATTAGGGTTATCTTAACCTAAGGGTGGTCTGTCATAGAGTCTGTGGGTTTTATTGGCTTTTAAAGCACATCAGTCTCCTTGAATGATGGTTTTCCGTACCTATAGTACGAGAGCTGAAAAGGCGGAGCCAAATACATGCCCTAGAAGTTGCAGGAAAGCTCACAATTGACACATCTTTCAAATAAAACTCACTCAGAGCTTTTCATACGTCTTACAGTAGGTGTGAAAGGAAGTCAGAACTCTCTGAACTGAGAGGCAGGGAATAGATAAACTGTTTGTTTTTTATACCACAGATAATTTGCACACTCTTGAACATGTCTATAGTGACAAGACATCTAAGAATAGAAACAAAAGTAATTAAATCTTGGAGGTGAAGGAATAATTTTGCCCAGCTGTCTACTTCTGTTTAAGACTTGTCAAGAACAGAAAATGAAGAGTACAGAGCAAGTTTTTGCTCAATGTAAATTGAGTGAAACCATTCCAGACCTCCAGAAAAGCAACACTATACAAAGCAATATGCAGTATACTGTACATTAATTGAGTTTTATGGTACATGTCCTCCCTGATTTATGGAAATAAGGAAATAATTTAAGAAAATAAATTCTGGCTAATCTAACATAAGTACGTATTGTGAAACTGAGTTTAATATAGTCTATACTGTATCTTTGCTGACCCAACCTTTACTTGTACTATACATGAAACATTACCTATACAATTAAAACATTTATATTTATACAGTAATAAAGTGTTGAAAATCTCATGTAATGGATTGAAAGGACCGTGTACACTGCGCCCTTCGAAGGGTGCAAGCCCCTGTAATGAGATGCAGCTATAGGCTACTGTGTATCTGAAAAAGGTTTGGTACACTGAACAGATTAAACAGCTCTGTATATTATGACAATTTTTTTTCAAATTAATTTGTTACTTCTTTGTATGTAAACTCTTGCCTTTTTGAAATATTGCCTTTACAACTGAACAAAACGTTGGAACACTTAATTCCAGCTGATAATGATTAACGATTAACTTTATAGCTAATCAATCATCAGCTTTGCCTCAACTGAAAAGCGCTGCATCCTCACACAATAAAAGAAGTTTACCGTTTTATACATACAACCTTATAAAGGGGGGAAAAAAAAACACAGTCTAGCAACATGTCCACGTCTTCTGAAAGGGGCATGCAGTGCATAGGTTGGCTTGGTGAGGGGGCAGCTGGACTTGAGTAGCTGTTGTTGAAGCGTAGCAGACCTTGCACTAGAAAACCTCTGTGTGGAACTGAAAAAGGAGGAATGTGTGGGAGAAGTGTGTAAGAGAGAGTGACAAGTGGAGAAATTGGAAATTGGAGAACAAGTAGGACACAAACAATATTAGCCTGTTTTCTGAAACCAGTCAACGTTCTGTTAGATATCGACCTATTTCTGTATTAAATAAGCAAGGCCCACATACTCCTATATGCTCCTATGCAAAAAAAGGAAACACACAAAAACAAACACAAAACTGCTAATCGATAAGAAATCTCATCAGTCTCATCAGAAAATAACTGGTCAGGTAAAACAAAACAAAAAAAACAATTTGTGACTTTCCTTTATTTCCTTAAATATTGGAATCCCCTGGGTAAACTTGCAGACAGCTTTTTACTGAAAAAAGAGTCAGTGTTGTTCCATTTAATGACAATGGCTTCTAGCTGGCAGCATAGGGAACAAAGGGGAAGCAATTTTAGACATTGTGCCAATCCACTGAAGGGTTCACATTCTCACACACCAGGGCCACTTTAGCATAATCAATCAACAATAAAGCATGTGTTTGGACTGTGGGAGTACCCAGAGTAATCCCACAAGGACACGGGGAGGGCATGCAGACTTCATACA
Source organism: Parotocinclus haroldoi (assembly GCA_034779995.1). NCBI lineage: Eukaryota > Metazoa > Chordata > Actinopteri > Siluriformes > Loricariidae > Parotocinclus > Parotocinclus haroldoi. The sequence continues at coordinate 10,338 of JAUZST010076581.1, read as the reverse complement.
GACAGAACCCAGACCTTTCCACCTAGGATGCCAGCACCTAATCGGTTGGGCCAACATGGCAACCCACTGAGCCGTTTGGCTTCAAACAGGACCAACAGGACAAATGCTTCCCGGTTAGTTTATGTTTAACATGACATATTCTATTCTATATATTCTATTCTATTATTATTTCAAACCTTGACTCTGATTAGACCAAATATGAGCCTTATCAAGCCTTTTCTTGATTATCTTCACAGTACGAGCAGGGGCATTATTTGTGGCAAAATAATGCATTTGAACTTTTCAACTGTGGGAAGTAAGCCTTTTTGCAGCATTTTCCTCTACTCCAAAGCACCCATTCACTTTTCACTGTGAAGCTGCTAACCAGTAACAGCAGCTAAAAAGGCTCCCCACACCATGACACCTCGACCACCGTGCTTAATGGCAGTAGAGATGCATTCACAGTTGAATTTCTCACCAGATCCCTGAAGACACCTCTCTGGCCCATTACCGCTCAACTCAAACTGTTACTATTCACATGCCTCTGCTTTCTAGCAGAACATTAATTCTGTCCTTGATGTTTAGAATGTAATGGTTTTTAACACATCAAAGACAAACCTTAGATAACATTAGATAACATACATTTTAGCCCCTGATCTGATCTCCTTAAAGATACTTTAGACCTACCAGATCCTTCCTTCTGGCAACATCACATGTTGTTTCCCGACTTATTAGCTTAATAGCAGATAGTGAACAGGGTTTGCTTTGCCTTTAGGGTATTATAATATAAAGAATAATTGCTGCTCCTGCCTTTTTAAGTACTTTCATTCTCATTGTCATTGTAAATATTGTAGATATATGTAGATCTGTCACTCCAGGTTCTATTTAAGCTTGTTTTCAGGCTGACGGGCTGCAAAAAGTGTGGTAAAATATCAACTACCAACTAACCGTACAATGGAAAAAAACGATACAGAAGATATTTTTAAGATGTTTGAGAACATAAATGCATAGCTTTATATAAAAACAGGAAGACTGTTGTGTACAGGAAGACTTTTTTTTTTTTTTTTTTTTACAATAACAGTTAACTGTAGCAACGATGGGTGGTGAACTAATGATGGCACAAGGCATTTTCTTAGTTTTTGGTAATTTTCTGACCAATGATTTATTGTCAGGATCACTTAAAGCTTTATACTTTTCCATTTCAAGTTTTTTTTGGCCAGGATGGTACCTCAGGCATACAAACACACAAGCACATGCAGAGGGAGGCAGAAGAGAAACAGCCTGAAATTGCTTTATTTATTAAAGTTGTGTAATTAATATGGGCATCATGCCATTGCAGTAATGCATCTACTCACTGCTCTCTTTCTGTCTGTCTCTGTCTCCCTCACCCACAAAGTCCATTAACCACAGAGACCTAAACAGTGTATGGGCTGATAGCTTCCCTCTGGCCCTGGCCCTCTTCACTCCATCTCCCTCCATCATGCCTCACGCTCTCCCTCTCTTTATCTCTCACCCTTCAACATTTCTGTTTTTGCTCCTTTCTGTACTATAACCCCAGTTTGTGTTTGGATGAAGTCATTACTACAGTGTGTGAATTATTCTTAGCAGTGATCAATACAGCACCAAATGGTCAATGTTTCTAACAGCTCAATGTTTAGCTGTCTATGATGTCTCATGACTGGCCATATAAGAAAAAAAATTATCAAAATTATAAATGATGCTAGATGTTTTCATTGCTCAGCTGTCAAATACAACCCCAAACAAATAAAATGATTCTATGTAAATAAAGCCTGTAGTATGAACATGATAAAGATGTGATTCAAAGGTTTGTTAACCTATGCATGGTAAAATTATTGAAATGTTTAAAAACAACGTTCTTCAAAAACACACTGGAAGGACTTTATATATGCCAGTCCTGATTTTTTTCTGATTTGACTTGTTCTGCAGTGTCTTGTTGAAAAATCCATGGACATTCCTGGCATATACGTAAACTTGAAGGCAGCTTATGTTTCTTTAAAATCTCATCTTCTGATGGTCCATCCCAGATGCCTCCCAGACCAAGTGAAGTGGACACACCTTCTGGACATGACTAACATAAAACATTTTTTGCAACTCCATATTGGTAACGCCTTGTGCAATAATAACTTTACTGAAACATTTCAAGTAACTGTTGAACAGTTCTGCATATCTCTTGGATTAAGGCTGCATTCTCTTGGAATGGTCAAAACTCTGTCTTGACCATTCCAAAACATGATCTTTAGTGTTCTTAATTAAATAAGTATAATGAGTTGTTTCAATATTCTGTTCATGTGTAGGTGTCTTGTCTTGTTCCCTTACAGATTGCTGGTATAATTTAAATTTATAATTCATTAGTCCAACACCGATGGCAATCCATATTTGTCTGAAAGCAGCAAAACAGGCTCAAACCACGACTCTACCACCACAGTGTTTCACAGATGGGATAAGTTTTCTTGTGATCTAATGTCATGTGTTTCTTTTTCTATCATTTAAACCAAAATGCTATTTCTTATCCAATAGCCTTCTGGATTGTCAATATGACACTGCATCTGATGTCTCAGATATGAGGTGTTCACCACAGTGTAAATTAACATTCCATAGGCACAAACATTGTATGTGAAATATTTCTGCTGCTAGTTTATCGCAGGTGCTAGATCTACAGCCCCTGCTGAGATATCAGATCATACCCCGTATCCTGCTAATCAAGTGTGCAGCAGCACTGAATATTCAACTCAGATGTGTTCAGTCAAAGCATCGTAAAACTGTGCTTGGACTGAGAGAAGTCTCACACAGAAAGCATGGCATTACTAGGGGTCCTCCATGGGAGGGCAAAACAAAGTGATGTGAAAGGCAGCAGGAATTGGGAGCAATCTGTTTTTAGACTGAATTCATACTTGACTAAAATGTAGAGATAGTAAAGTTTACATGGCTATAAAACAGTAAAGTGCAGCTTTGCTTGTTTGGACATCATAGAAATTGAGTGTGGACTGCTCTTGGACAAGGGGGATGGTATTGCCTTCCACAGAAGGATCTTAAGTGGGCTTTACTAACAAGCTAAACTGCAGAGCTATTCCATTGTCAAGACTAATCCACAAATATGTCAATAAATGTGTCAATACTCAGTACTCAATACTACAGTATTGACAGGGTGGGTCAAGAAAGTTCAGGACCACCTCCAATGTGACAACCTAGTGTAAAGAAGCCTTTCAGATGAGAGGTGAAATGTCTTCAAAAACCAAAAGAAGTCCAGCTGCCTTAGAATCAACACTCAAGTCTATGTCAATAAAGCTTAAATACAGTTACTAAAAGGAATCTGCTTGTTATATAGTCACAAAGACTTTGCAATAGTTATTTTGTGTTGGGGACAAACAATTTCTATCCTAGACCCACACCTCACTGACCTTACGGCCTGATCTTGGACGGGTTATGGTTACCATCCAAATGTTGCATATTTAAATATGAATTTGCAAAGAATTTACAATAAAATATATTTTGACCCTATCTTATTACGATATCAGGCAAAAAGTACAGGAAGTTAGTATAGTGCCAGAGTTGTGAATTATTTACTGTCTATTTACTGTATCATTTACAGCATACCACCAGATAATTTTGATACAGTGTGGAAAATGCAAATAATATTAAACAGTGTTTCTACTATTTACTCTGATCTTTACCCAAAGTCCTGATCTGTATATATAGAATTCTAAATCTAGAATAGGTGCAGAGTTTTGAAGCAAAACAAATGTGACAATGTTAACATGTTGCACATCTTAAGATGTGCTTTCAGGAAGAATGGGACAAAATAACACCTGAAACACTTCATTGCTTGGTCTCCTTGGTGTCAAGCCATCTTTTAAGTGCTGTGAGAAGGAATGGAAACAAAGTGTTAAATACTTTACTGTCCCAACTTGAAATGCAGGAATGGACGTATATTAACAAATGAAATGAAGTTGACCAGATAAAACATGAAACATATTGTATGCATACTGTCTGTAATAAAATTAAACTCAAAGTTAATGTAAGGAACATTGTGTTATTTTTTTATTTGCACGTTCCACTCTGTCACAATATTTCTGAGGGTCTGAGATCAAATTCTTAGTGGGGCATGCAACATGAAGCTTGTGTATTCACTGAAAGTTAATCCCAGCCACTGGAAGGTACTCCAAGTGATGGTATCAAGCCCAGATAATGGAGAGGGTTGCGTCAGGAAAGGCATCTGGTGTTGGCACTTGGCATTGCCAAACCTATTATGCATATATATCAGAAGAATAGCATTATTATTTGCAAATAATATAACCCCCGAAAAAAAACGATGAATATAAATAGAAACTGAAAAACAGGCAGTACGGTGGCACAGTGTTTAATAATGTTGCCCCAGATCTGCAGACACCCGGCAACAAGTGTTTAAATATCACGTCAATCTATTTGTAGTGACGTTTAAGATGTGCTATGAGATTTTGTTATAGAATATAAAAATATAAAATAAATTATATACACTAAGATTTGGGAATGTGTTATTTATTCAGGAGTCTGCTGTTTTTTCATTTCTAACAACTTTTAATATCACCTCTTAATGTCTGTTGTTAGAATAAAGAAAGCTGTGACTTACAGATTGAGCTTTTTCGGAGCGAACACGCAAACTGAATCTCAAATGATTAAAAGAGACATCTTTGTAATAGTCACAAACATACCTATCCGACACAAATTGGTCACTGTCATTACAAATGGTCTCTATTAACATCATTGTGCAAGCATACTGTGTGTATATTTTAACACATTATTAGAGTCATTGCATTACCTGAAATGAAAGCATGAACATTTGTTAATAATATCTGTATTGTTATAGAATAGGTTTTAGCAGGCAGAACTGGACTGAGATCTCAACTCATAGAGGAATCTGTTACACCGGCAGTGTCAGGAGGGGGAAAAACTCCAAGCCAATACCCATGTGATTTATTTATGTCCACAAACTTTTGGATACATCAAGTACCTAATAATTAAGGCAAATGCACAGATGAAAGTGTATTTTTTAAAATATTTTTGTCAAACTTCGTAGTCTGCAGTAAATCAGGTCTTCTTTGTGTTTTCTTCAGCCAATGTTATGTTGAATATTTTGAAGATGAGCAGCAATATGGTGTAATCAAACGAGCACCAGCCAAACACACTCAGTCATGGAGAGACTGGAACACACACTCACTACATCATTAATTCCAAAAATCTGTTTCCATCTGTTTGAATCGATATGGAGCCAGAGGCAGTTGGATGCAATCACAAAGTCTTTTTATTAGGCATCTTCCAAAAAATAGTTTGTAGGGAGTGAAAACTCTACTGACAGCACAGGTAATCTACTGTAGGCAAATTCTTATTCAAGGTCAAGACACATCCAGGCAGGAATCAAAGCTACACCCTGTTATGGCACATTAGCAGGTAAAACAATGGCAGGTAACACCCTGTTATGGCAATAAGCATTTTGTTAACACTACCTGTAACACCTTTGATGCTGCGCACAATGTATCAGCATCCCTGCCCTGTCCGCGTACAGTAGTGCTTGAAAGTTTGTACGAAATTTCGAATTTTCTAGATTTCTTAAATAAGGATGCTTTGATACATTGTCAGATGAATCACTCACGTCCTAAAAGTAGACTCAATAAATGTAACCCAAATAAACAAGTCAGGTAAAAATATTATGCTTAGCCATTTATTTAGTTATCGTGGTTCTCCTTTCCAGCACTTTGAATTTAAACTGAAAAATGCACATTCCTCAACAAAACATTTTTTTCAGTAGCATTATGGCTTGTCCACATGGTCCTTAGCAAACTGATGACAGGGAACAGTATTTTTTTTTGCAGACAAAGCAGTGCTGCTGGGGTTGTGAACACCTCAGTGCCCTTGCTTAACTGGAAATGGTCCACCAAAAAAGTGTCCAGTCGCCAGCAGCCTGTAAGCAGCATTCTGTGAGCACTGCCCAGGAAAAATGTACTTTGAAATTTGTAAAGTAAAATCCATAGTAGAACTGACTGTGAAATAATTTATGGTCAGTTCATGATCAACCAAATTTACAGTTGTTGTTACAGTTGCTATAGACGACAGTGTTTGACAATTTGACAGTGGAACCGTGGAATTTACAGTTTTAGTATGACATTTCACAGTATGTTTTTTTCCTGGGTGATGATGGATTAGAGGATGATTTACACAAACTTGCAACAATAGTGCACAGAGTGAACACAATGTTTAAAAAAAACCTCCAGCAGCACTGCTATATTTGATCCACTAATATACCACCAGCATGCTAGTGTCACTCCAGTGGGCAGAATGTTCCATCACCCAAATATAACTTGGTCTGTGCTTTTCCTGTTGGGGTCCTGATCACTAGAGAACAAACTAAACTCGAATAACAAATTATGTAGAGAAAACGATTGACTAAAGTCCATAATTGTCAAACTACAAAATCTATATGCTAAGTGGAATTGATAAAATAGACAATGAGTGTAGCTAATAATATGACTAGATGAGTACTGTATATGAAGTAGGCTAGTTGTATCATGATAAGCAGAGTTCATATTATGTGCTAGCAAGAGTTTGGTGCCCTGAAAGGATTTGAAGCTCCCCTGAGAGCAATAAAATCCAAAACGTAGGGGCTGCAAAAAGCAGTAATTAATTAAGCATTTGGTTAGTAATAACACCCTCTACTCTTCAGGGCTTGGCATTAAAATAAAATATGAATTAAATTATTCTCCAACAGGCCATAACACCCACTGTGGTATTTCTCTAATGCACAGTAGCTACAGCTCTTAAATGAAATGTAAATTAAAGGTGTCTGTAATCTTGCTTCTCATATGGTTTTAACCATCTTGAATTTTACACAACATTGCATTTTTAAGAATTGAATTCTCAAATCGGATTAAACCAACCTATGAATAATATGTCCATGCAAATATGTCACCTAGAAAAAAAAAACACTGCTTAAAATGTATTACTGTTGTACTTCATTTCAGAGGATGGGCATTTACCTGCACTTCATTGTTTTTTATTTTAAATTACCACGAGGTTAGAAGTATAAAGGTATAAAACTATTCACTTGTTTAAGAAAAGGTTTAATCACCAACAAGTTCTTTGTGCTTTGTGTTCTTGGAAACCAAACAAACAGTGAAAAACTACGACCCTTGAGCTATGAGTGTGTAACACAATTTCTATAATGTCTATTTTTCTGTATAAATTTGACCTAAAACAGTGGTCCTCAAACCTTTTCTGCTGTATCCCCTCTTTGGAGATAATAATATTTGCAAGCCAAATCCTAATCACCCACCCCCAGTCTGACTCCTATTTGAGTCCCTCTTTGTTCAATCCTCACACTAACTTATTTTCAACACTTTTAAACACATCATTAAACAAAGCAAAAAAAAAAACACATTTTATTTATTATGTATTGAAATATATTTTACTAAACAGTATTCACTCCCAATATTACATAGTAAGGGCTTTTTAAACAATGAGATCATATTGAGGTCTGGCTGGGTACCTTGCTGTATTTGAAGAACTGCCATCTTCCAAAGTTTTTGAGGACCTTAGAAAAAGAGTTGATGGTGCTTAAACTCTAACTCTCACCTCTGCTCATGAAACCACAACAATGATTGGCTGTTTAGGTGACCAGCTGTTTACAAATGCATTTCCTATTATGATTTATAATTATTTTAAAGACCTTAATCATAAAAACAAGAGGCTGATCAGCTGGACGTTAAAAGGCGCATATCTGTATTAAATTGTTTTTGAAGCTCGCTAACTACAGGGGCATTTCTAGGGTTTGGGGAGATTGGGGGTTTTGCCCAGACCCAGTGCTAAATTTCTTATGTTTTAATGGTCAATTTTGATACCTTTTTATACCACATGCACTATGTCTATTTAGTTTTTATTATGTCTATTTAGTAATTTGTAGAACATTGCAATGTTCAGCATTAAAATATTGAATCATTTTATACCAAACATAATGTCAAATTATTTTTATAGAAAGTTTAGCATACTTACATTGAACAAGTGAAGATAGATCAAAACAGGGCTAGATTCAGTTGAATTATCAATGGCAAAAAAAAAAAGATCCCGCTTTGAAGCTGTCTCTTGCTTGAAAATGTCTCTCACTAAAAAGAAACGGAATTCATAACAGCACTCCTGTGTATCACCACACACATTTCTCCTGGTATCTGAATCTGCCACACACACAAACACGGCCACACAATCACACACACAGACCTGACAGACACCTGGCTGTTATAAGGAATATAAAGTTAAAAGTAACGTAATGACTTTTTATGTTAAATATTGGATATAATGGGAGCTATACTTTTTTGGTAGATTTTACAGGGTTGACTTTAGCTTGGCATAGATACCCTGAGCGGGGTAGTTAAGAGGGTACGTGTTGAATTATTTTCAGTTTTGCTATATGTTATGCACTAAAATGCTAACTAAGACCTTTCATTTTATGAAACTGATTAAAGGATTGTTTATTTAGATGATATAACAGTAAGCAGTGAAAATCAATAGTCTACGTATAACAAAGAGATCTAGTAACACCTTCCGTCAGGTTCACGCATATAGGGACACACCACACATGCCACCCACATGGTCCATGCTCCCCCTTATAAACCTTCTTCCATTAGCCTGCATGCTCTCACTAACACACATGCACATTACAACATGACGAAGGCTTGTGATTTGTTGCTGTAATGATCCTCTATGTGACCGATGTCTCAGCGAGGTGACTTCGAGGTGTCACTTGCCACAGATAATGGAAAGGTCAGAAGTCAAGTGTGAGGAAGGCATTCAAGGGAGTGGACGTCACAGGCACTTTGGTAAATTGGCTACTATCCCAGTGGAGGGGGAGGAGTACTAGACACGGGGGAGCACTGAGGCATGTATTATAGAAATTCTCTGAAAAGCATGAGAGGTGGCTGCGTAAGTCTGGTATGTGTCAGTAGGCATGCTTGTGTATAAAGCAAGGCTTCTCATCTTGTAGCCATTAACCTATAAAAGTGTGGTGCTAATGCATATGTGCAGCCTGTGAGGCCAACTTTTGTCTACTTTCGCCACACAGCTGATGGAAAGGTTGAGGCACTGAAGTAAACGTGTGAGGTGAGCGGTTAGATGAACTGTGTTAGCACAAGTGTGTTCTATGTTTAGAGCTTTTATGGCCGTGTTGATGACATCAACAAGACTGACACAAAATAACACATGCAGGATGTGATAAGCGATTTTAGAGTGTGTTATTGTGCACACGCACACACATGCACACAAACATGCCGTGGAATGCGTTAATGATGATCCCAGTCCAGATGGCTTTATCACACATAAAGATTCACTGACACACACTCTCGGTGAGTGACGTTATCCTCAATTTTCAGTGTGCTATAAATCACCGAGCTGTTCAGTATTCCATCACGCACCACAGTTAGACATTCACAGCAGCAGAGCTCAGCATGGCCACAAGGGAAAGAGCACACGGAAGACCAAGAGACAGGTGGAATGGAAAGTGAAGCAAGAATGCAGTAAGAAAAATGCCTTACCAGTGTGGTAAGAGCAGATGTCCATCCCTGCCGAGCTAGCTCTCCCAAACCCCTGCAGATTCCATCCCTAATGATGGACTATGAATTATTCTAACTTTAATATGGTGTTTTATAGTAATATGGTTAACTGGCACGTCCTCAATGGGACTGATGTGTTTTTACTGTCCATCCAGAATATCCAGTGTTCCAACATGCTTGCTGAATACACTGAGTTAGTCCTAAGAATTCCCACCTTTAGCGACACGAGCATCTGCTTTACATTCTGCAAAGACACAAAGTACAAAAGACAACATGCGGCCATCCCAATGGATACTTTGTCAATTTAACTTGGTTGGTACTGATCAAGTCAAATTTATTTATATATCAAACCTCCTTGGACAGCCCAGATGACATATTATACTATGTGGCCTAATTAATACCCTCCTCAAAATTGATATTGCAACACAACGAAGGAAGTTGTAAATCAAGGAAGTAGCCTGTGTCGATCAGATCTGCAAATGACCAAATTTTCAAGCACTTAGCTCCAATCTGTCCGAGGGACATAAAAGGCAAAGACAAAGCAAGGCTTACTGTATGTCAGATGGTGTGGAGTGAGTGAAATCAAAAAAAAAAAAAAAAAATTGTTTCCATTCCATTTTTCTTTTGCATATGATTGACATGTCATGATCATGATGATGATCATGTAATTTCTGTAACTTCATCACTTTTCCTTATTTCTGTTGCAATTTCAGTGTTGAGAAGTATACGTTTTAGAAATATCTAATTACCATATTATCAGAAGACTACA
>JAUZST010076570.1:0-21098 GCA_034779995.1 Parotocinclus haroldoi | reverse complement strand
ATTTGTTTTGTTTTTTTGTGTGTGTGTGTGTGTGTGTGTGTGTGTGTGTGTGTGTGTGTGTGTGTGTGTGTGTGTGTATGAGTGTGAGTGAGTGCACACAAGTCATGTGGAACAAAATATACTGGCCAGAACAAAGGCCAAAGTAAAATACTCCAAAAACAATATTTCGTGGTTAGATGCAGCGAATTATATGATTGTTCACGTAACCGAAAACATATTTGAAATGGATTATCTCCACCAGTTCTAATTCATTTACTTCCATACTGACTATTTTATTTCCCTCAAAAATTATCATTTTCATTCGTTTCCTTCGGCAAACTTCCTTAAAATATATATTAAATGAACATAATGACGTTAAACACACCGCAGTTACCCACACTTCTACTACAGTGTTCCAACACAAACTTCAACTCAGTGAATGTCTTTCTCCAGATGCTGCAAATACATTACTGAATGACCTTATTATCATTCCCCTTATATCTTCACAATAGCAACTTTGTTTGAATTGCAAAAAAAACTAAATGCAAAAAGAAACACGCAAATAATATTCAGATATTGGAAGTGATCAGCTAGTTGGCATGGTACACATCAGCAATGTTAGTTCCTTTTTAATCTGAATGAAACACGTTTCAAACGTGGATTTGGTCTCAACCTGCACTATATCACAAAGTATTCTGACACTGTATTTCCATCTGATGCTTCAGCAGAACATGCTATGCTGTAAACATTGCATTCTTGTCAAGGCTGTGGAGGTTTGTGAGACCTAACCAGAATTTCAGGGCGCAGGTCAGCATGTAGCCTGTATGGGTCACTAAATAACTGAATACTTACTCTTGACAGGCATAACCTTCACACTATTCCAAGCATGATAAAAATGTTTCAGGTCAGTATGGGCCCCAATGTCAATTTCAGATCGCTAAATCACAAATTATGATCAAATTGTTCTCTGACTGTGGCTTTAACAAGGTTCCAGTGTATCGCAGGGGTGTGGGGTTGTACAGCTTTCAGAATAAAATATGATTAATTATATATAAGAATATAGAATTCTTTGAATCCACTGAAGAAAGGACTTTCAAATGTTGTAAATCCCGAATAAAAAAATTGTGAAAATCGAACAAAACGTATTATATATCAAGAATGGTGGTGACATTGTTTGTGTAATCATGTACCAAAGCTATAACCACTCCTATTTCCCACATGTAATGTGGGAAAAGCCCTGACAACACCAAAGTAATTGAACAGTACTGTGTGGTACTTTGTCTTAATTTGGAATGCTGTAGCAGGAATCACAGACAAGGTTATTGCATATTTAAGCTGTGTGAGAAAGACTTTGTTTATTGTTCAATTGTCCATTGTGAGGCTGGAATGGTGGTGCAGTGGTTAGCGAGAACCAGGTTCGTGTCCTGGCCCAGCCATTGTCTGGCAGAGGTTTAAATGTTCTTGTGTCTGTGTGGGTTTCCTCCCACATTCCAAACATGTGCTAGGTAAAACAGTGCCTCTATAGTTCTCCATAACGAGTGTTCCAAATGCAAAATAAGACAGCTATGCAGTGCTTCATTTGAGCCGGATGGAGCACATCTCCAAGTTCAGAACCTCTTATTAGACAGGGTGAGTCAAAAGACACAGGACATGTATTTATCTCGGAAACATGATGGAATATAAAATATTTGAATATCTATGCCTAACTTAAATTATGTCCGGAACATGGCCACCATCATGACAGCCGACATATTGGATTAAGGGCATTTTTCTTTTCCAATGGTAAGGTGGTTATGTAGCATAGATAAGAACTATGCTCATTTCAGATCATCTTAGAAACTGCTTACCATAATCAGATTTGCAATATCTTCTTTGGTTCAAAGGTTATAAACACAGAAAGTTGCAACAACAACTGGGAAACACTGATTGTAATGCACTGCTATTTGATGTGTTTAATGTGCTGTCCCTGGTGCTGAAGGTGCAGGATCCAGTCATTATGGACTGGCATTAGAATCTCTGGAGAAATGCTGTCACTAGCCTCCACGATGCGGTGCTGAAAGTGGTGTTTGTTGTACAGGTTCTCAGCATACACAATTTGTTTGAGATCCCAGAGAGTAAGTTCGAGTGGTGTGAGGTCGAGTGATCTGGGTGGGCATTCCACAGGTCAAGTATGGCCAATCCAATGACCAGGGAATTACATATGGAGGTACTGACAGGGGAAACTGCCATTTTCCGTCAAAATGGATAGAAACACCGTTTCCTGTAACATTGTCAGGTAATGCTGATCATTTATTGTCTGATCGATGAATAAGAGTGCCCGTTATTCCACGCCACATTATAACCTTCACATCACTTGCAACATTCTGTCTGCTGTCCAATAAAGGTTTTCTTCACTTCAATACCTCACTTCTGGCGGTTGACCTCACCACTGATATAAATATTGGCCTCTTTACCATACAGTATGCCCTGTGCAAAACTGAGATCATGCCAATGTTTTTCTAAGGCACAGGTGCAGAATTTGACACATCTATCACGTTCGTCCTCTGACAGTTTATGCTGCACCTAGATCTTGAAAGAGTGCCACTTACTGGCATGACGAATCTGTACAAGGGATGGCTGGCTGACATTACATTCTCGTTTTTTCGCTGGTATGGCGGATTTGGATGACCGCTACATGGCTTATCGTCCACAGTCTTCATTTTTCTGAATTTGCCTATGAGGGATGCAACAGTGCTGTGTGAAATTGGTGGTCTGGTGGCGAACAACAAAAGTTTTTAACTTTGTGTTGATGACTTGATGAACCGGATATTGCAAATCTGATTGCGGAGACAATTCTGGTCTTCTTTGATATGATACATGACCACCCTAGCACCTTCCACCTTCCCCTTAAACCAACTATTGATCCAATGTGGCAGCTTTTAAGATGGTGGCCATGTTCTGGGCATGGAATAAAGAGGTGAGGCTCCCTCACCCATTACTTGCTGGTGTATTCGGATATGTAATTTTCTCTTTTTTTCTAAAATAATAGGGTGTCCTGTGTCTTTTGGCTTGCCCTGTATAAAAAAATAACATAAAAATAAGCAATATGCATTAACAAAGTTTAAATAAATGTTACTTATTTTTCTGTAATCTTTTCTCAGATGGCTAATTTTCTTTGATCGTAACTGTCGTAATTAGATCATCAGAGCATTGTTTATGTATCAGGGATCTTGCAGATGGCAAATTTTGCATAGGGTGTAAAAAAGACAACTTTTTTTTTTATATAGATATTCTATTTTAAAGACTACCGTATTACATGTGGCATAATGAGCACTATTGCTTTTATACATTGCATAACCCTTATTTGATGTTTTGCATTTGATGTAAGACTGGACTCGTATTTTCTAAAGTATTTCCAGATCACCAAAGTTTGATTAGCACAGTATTTTAATAAAAGGTGATTTTCCCTACTGTCTTCCTGCATCACTTGTCGACTACAGAATCCCATGAGGAAAGTGAATGTCCTAGGTGAACTAGTCTATGCAACCCCTCGTGTGTGCATGCATTTGCTCTGCAATGGTCAACTGCACTGTCTAGAGTTAGTTCCTGCTTTGCATCCTGCGTTGACAAAGCCCTGGATCCTCCATTACCCTGACCTGTTATAAGCACTCTACCATGATTGCAATTCTCAGGTTCCTGATTCGAAACAGCCCAACTGTTTCTAAACAAAGCCCAAATTTTAGGTTTGCCCAGCTTTAAGGCAAAAAGAAATGACAAAGAGCTGACATGTATGCTGGATTGAGAGGGCTTTCACTATATACAAATGCTTAACACATGCCACCAATATCTGGTCAGCTATTCCTAAATAATAATTCCACGCTACATTTAAAGTGAGCAGAGTCAAGATCCACTTGCAAGGTGAGCTACCAGCTAAGGACAGAGCAGGGAAGGTGTCCATGTCAGTAGGATTAAAGTGACACCCAGGGGCAGGCAGGAATGGTGGACTAGGGACCCTCCTGGGTATGCAAAATATATAAATAAATATATATATGTATATAAATATATAAATATATTTCAGTTTGTAATTTTCATAAATAATAACAGACTGCACCTTTATATTTACAGTCTTTATAAGTTATGTTCAGTTAAGTTATGCATCTACCAGTATCAGTTTGCCTATATATATATATATATATATGGATAAATGGATAAATCTGCTAGTATAATGGAAAATATAAACAAAGATAACAACAAACCTCACATACGCTGTCAGAACAAATTTACATTTTGGTAATATATCTTCTTATATCTTCTAATCTATAGCTTCTTAGACAGAACACGGTTTGCGCATAGAATTATTTTATACCATTTCAAAGGTTAACATTTATAGTAAAACCAGCATGTTTAGATTAGATTACATTCAATAAGATGTGCATGAGGGGTGGCTGCTGTGCCCAACTACTATACCCAAACTTTGGTACTACACCCTGAAAATTTGGGGTAGAAATTCACTACTGGCAAGACATCTGTCCCATTTTACAAATAGAAAAGGTGGGAAGTGATGTTGGCTTTTCAAGATAAAGGATATGGAGAGAAATCCGTCCTGGCATCACGATTGGTAAGATAACGAGGTTGAACTGTGTGTGTGTCTGTGTGTAGACACACACATACATACATACATACATACATACAGTATCTCAGTATTAATGGATGTGTGAGTTATTTTGAGGGCAAAGCAAATTTACACTGTTATACAAGCTGTAGACTGACTACTTTGCACTGTAGCAACTTGTCATATATTCAGTGTTGTCCCATGAAAATATATAATAAAACAGTTACAGTGTGAGGGGTGTACTCACTTTTGTGAGATACTGTACATTTTTATACATACACAGTATATATACACCAATTAGTCATAACATTACAACCACCTCAATGTTTCTACACTCATTGTCCATTTTATAATTTTTACCACATATAGAGGCACTTCTAAAATTACAACCCAAATTCCAATTAAGTTGGGACATTGTGTAAAACAGAAATAAAAACAGAATACTATGATTTGCAAATCCTTTTCAACTCATATTCCATTGAATACATTACAAAGACAAGATATTTAATGCTCTAACGGATTAACTCTAGTGGATTAATTTGATGCCTGTAACACGTTCCAAAAGAGTTTTGACAGGGGTAACAAAAAAAGAAAAAAACATTTTGGAACATTCCACAGGTGAGTGTCATAATTAGGTGTAAAGGGAGCACCCCTGAAAGCCTCAGTCATTCACAAGCAAGGATAGGGCGAGGTTCACCATTTTGTGAACAACTATATAAACAAATAATCCTACAGTTTAAGAACTACATTTGTCATTGCTCCATTCCAAGGAATTTGGGGATTTCATCATCTACAGCCCATAATATCATCAAAAGATTGAGAGAATCTGGAGAAATCTCCAAATAATTAACAATGAATGCCCGTGACCGTCGATCCCAGATGGCACTGCATTAAAAACCGACATCATCCTGTAACAGATATTACCGCATGGGCTCAGGAACACTTCAAAAAAACCATTGTCAGTGAACACATTTCATCGCTCTACAAGTGCAAGTTAAAACTCTCCCATACAAAGTGAGAGCCATATTTCAACAACACCCAGAAACACAGCCTGCTGCTCTGGGCCCGAACTCATCTGAGATGGACTGATGCAAAATGGAAAAGGGTTGTGTGGTCTAACAAATTCACATATCAAATTGTTTTTTGAACATCATGGACATCACGTCTTCCAGGCCAAAGAGGAAAAGGAAAGTCAGAATTGTTATTAACGCAAAGTAGAAAAGCCAGCATCTCTGATGGTATGGGAGTGTGTTAGTGCCCATAACATGGGTAACTTGTACATCTGTGAAGGCACAACTGATGCTGAAAGGTACATACAGGTTTTGGAGCAACATATGCTGCCATCCAAGCAATGTCTTTTTCAGGGATGCCTCTGCTTATTTCAGCAAGACAAACCCAAGCCACATTCTTTATGTGTTACAACAGTGATGCTTAATAGTAAAAGAGTGCAGGTACTAGACTGTCCTGCCTGCACTCCAGACTCCAGACTCCAGTTCAGTGCCTGTCTCCCACTGAAAATGTATGGTGCATAAAGCGTAAAATATGACAACAGAGACCCCGGACTGTTGAGCTACTATTGAAGTTGTGCATCAAGCCAGAATGGGAAAGAATTCCACCTACAAAGCTTCAACAGTTCGTGCCCTCAGTTACGAAATGCTTATTGATTGTTAAAAGGAAAGGTGATGTAACACAGTGGTAAACATGCCCTTGTCCCAATTTTTTTGGAACATGTTGTAGGCAACAAATTCAAAGTGAGTGAATTTGCATAAACAATCAAGTTTATCCATCTTTAAATATCCTGTCTTTGTAGTTTATTCAATTAAAAGGATTTGCAAATCATCATATTCTGTTTTTAATTATGTTTTACTCAACGTCCCAACTTCATTGGAATTGGAGTTGTAAATACTGCAGTACATCTGTTTCTCAGCACACTTTGTTCATCCCCTTTCCTCTGTTTTCTAATGATCAAGAATCCCACGGGACCAGCACATATCAGGTGGTGGATCATTAAAAGGACTGCCGTGTCTCAGGAGACTGGTGTAATGATGGTTTCTTAGTTTGTGTACTGGTATTAGTGTATCATACACAGCACAGCAATCCAGAGTTTTTAAACACTGTGTTCATTTTATATATATATATATACATTATATATACATTTATTGTTTACACACATCTATTGTATAACACACTTTGTGTTAGTCATAGTCTAATCCTTCATCAGTGCTCACAGAATGCTACCAAAAGGATGCTGATGGCTAAACATTTTGCTGGACTATTTTCAGTGTTTACAACTCCAGCAGCACTACAGTGCCTGATCCACTCATATCAGCACAACACGCACTAACACACAACTAGCACATCGGTGCCACTGCATTGCTGTGAATGATCCACCACCCAGATATCCTATGGAGGTCCTGACCATTAGTGAAGAAATTGAAGAGGAGTAGTAGAGTATTTAGAGAAACAGATCATTTTTTCCAGAGATGCCCAAGCACAACAAGCCATACAATGCAAAACAAAATCAGAAACATCGTTAGGACTGAAATATGTAAATCCCGTCCAATGCTTGTTTAAGGAATGTTGTTTTTAAACATTTTAAACTTAAACTCTGGCCACGTATACACATGTGCTGCATGTATATGTATAACTTGTCACAGTGAATATGTTACAATGTAAATATACTGGTTGCTTAATTGTTTTTTTGGTGTTTGTTTGTGTGTGTGTCTGTACGTGTGTGTGTGTGTGTGTGTGTGTGTGTGTGTGTGTGTTCAGTCTTTTAGTTACCAATGTAATGGCAATTTTCCCTGCTGCTATGGATGAAGTAAATCCATCTACCGTTGTGTCTATGCACAGTGAGTCACACAAACTGACCTCTGTCTGAAGAACGTTCGCTCTCTGTTCCTTTGCTGTAAGGGACTCCTTCAGGACTTCAACGTGCTGCTTATAGTCTGAATTCTGATTGGTCAGAGTCTCCAACTGAGTATGTAGTGCCAACGCCTCAGACTCTTTTTTCAGTACTTCATGTTTTAGATGATCAATCTGATAATGACACAGAAATTCAAATGAGTTGGAGTTGCTACAATCAAACAAAATGTACAGTGTAAGTTCTTATCATTAATTCACTCCAGAAGGCCTGTTGAGTACTGAAAACAACAAACAATGAGCAATTTATACCGTCATAAAAATTACATTACTCTGTTCAAGACCATCAGAAAATACATACTGTATAATAAATATTGAATCAAAATTTTTGATCTGAATCACTAAATCACCATGTGCTAATTCGTGATTTTTATTTTTTGCTGAAATGAGTAGCTATACAGGTTTACCTGGCTTGACTAAAACAAGTTCAAATAAGTGTGCCAGGTACCGAGCTAATGATGAAAACTGAGACAAATTGCATGGAGAACCAAATTTGAAGGTCAAGTTTGAGTCAAAAGAAGAACCGAGGTCCTACTGTATATTCAATGTGTAATCCATCATACAATTCAATATTCAGAGTCAAGCACCATTCAACTTAGATTACAGATACATCTACAAGAACAATTAAAGCACAACATCATTAGTGAGAGATGCAATTATCTCTTTGTTTGACACTGATAACAATGAATCGCTGGTCAGAAAATTATAAAGTTATAAAACTGAAGGTACTCGGTAGACATTTACTCCATACTGCTCTGTGCAGCATTCAAGTAGTAGTTTGGAATATAAAGAGTACAGATATTTGAAGATTTCATTAATATTAAATTATTGATATTAAATTCAAGCTAACGTTAAGATAATTCTTTTTTCTTAAAAGTTTAGTTATTAATCCTAAAAGGTTAAGCCAGTAATCTGCCACACCTGATTCAGCCCATCACAAGGCAAAAAGAAGCTCTTAAATAGAACCAGAAATAACATATATCTACAGGAGAATCTGCTATATACAGCCTTGTGAGTCCCAGTATTGAAGAATGAGAATATCTTCTCACAAAAGCAAAATATAATGCAAGGGTTGCTGTCAGAAATCATATCATGTCTTTGGCAGGCCTATTGCAAATATTCTGAAATTAACCAGACCCTAAAGGCAAGAGACATAAAACAATGAATGTATCTGCTACCATTAAGCATGGAGGTAGGTGTGTCATTGTCTGGGGCACATTTAAGCTGCTGGTACTGGTGGCCAACTTCACTATGAAAATTCAGTTAATTGAATTATATTGCAGAAAGGCTTGCCTGCCAAGATCAAAAAGTTGTTTTCTAATAAATAACAATCGTATTTTATTTTAAATCATGTTACTTACACTATGAAGACCACTAAGAAGTGACTTGAGAAAAGGCTCATGTTTTGGTCAGAACCCTATAGGGTAGAGTCACATTAAACACAGACTAACTGGTAAACATTTTTACTACTAGTCAACCATTTGATCCAATTGAATAGAGTAACACAGACTTAATCTAGTTAAATAACAATTTTAAGGAAATGAAAGAGAATGTTTATCTCATGCTAAAAAGTTATTTTACCTATGTTTTTAGGTATTTCACATTTCCATTAGAAGCTTAAAATTAAATAATATTGGGTTTTGCCCAATTATTTGCCCAGAAATGGGAATTATATCACTAAATTGTGCAAAGGATCAATGCACATTATACTTTATTGGGAACAAATGCTATTTGAGCAGCATTTTCACATGCTTGCATACACACAAGTCATCATGACAGTGACCCCATGTGTGCCTAGCAATTAATATTTGAGTGTCAAATATCAACAAAAGAAAATATAGTGTATATCCAATGTAGACAGGTCAGAAATGAAACATCATTGCATGCTGCAATAGTTTAGCATAAATATGTCATATGATTTCACCATGTACTGTTTCATATACAATAACTTTTAATATTTATTATTGGTTATTTACCTCCAGTAACTTTAAGTTACTTGCCTGAAAGGTTACTATATAGATCACAAATATTTTTTTTTTCCTGTGGGACTGTGCATGAATGATATGCTAAATTCACAAAACGCTCATTCAGCATTCAGCAAGGGGATGACGCAATTGCATGCATAATTTAAAGCAAAAATAATGGCAGCCTAAGGCAAATAAAAATGGTTCTTACTTTGGTTCTTTAATTCTGTTGGGTCAGCTGAATGCTTTTAAAATTGCTCCCAGTACTGCCAAAAAAGTTATTTTCTTAATTATGGTGCAGACTGGAGGTCACATTATTACATTTTTGCACTTGCATGCCAAATTAGAAAATTATAAGAGCCGTAATCTACTGAGCTTCAGCTGCAAACAAAAGGCAAACCATGTCCTTGTGAAACAAGAACATCAAGAGCAAGCGCGAAGTTCGATTACCTTATCTCATCCTTTTTCTTTTTCTAAATATATTGAGAGGGTGTGTTTCAAAACAGGGTCAGAAGTGCGCGTGATGGCTTGTGAAGGATTATGACACCCTGAGTTGGTCCTCATCAAAAGGCCATTGTGAGCAGACACAGAGGCCATAGAGAGGTGACTGAGCACACAGGAAACAGTCGAAACTCAACCTGCTACCCTTATCTGCTCTTAGTCCTTTGATTTCCCAGAATTCATCAGTGCCTTGGCCCCAATGCTGAAAGGAGAGGGCCCCTGGCCGACAGAACGATTGAAGGAATGTCAGATATGATTCATGAATGAGTGTATGAGGCTCTCTCAAAAATGAGCCTCGCCATGTACATAAGAGACAAAAAGGAAGGCAAAGACAATTTCTAAGAATGTACACGTTTCTCAGTGCATACATTGGCATCAACTTGTATTCTTTTCTTTCATCAAAGCTATGCAGACAAAACCCAGAGCGAGGAAAATGCTTTAGATGAGAAATCGTAAGTGGTTTTCCTTTCCTCTGTCAGCAGCCTAAAAAAGTTCCATTTGAATAAACAGACAATTCTTATGAAACCCAAGTGCTATATAAATAAATCATTACAGCTTTCAGGCTAATGTAATTTAACACTCCATTCTGGCAGGGCTGATTCTCAAGTACTAAATATCAACACAGAAGTCGTCCAGACATCCGATACTGTTCACGTAAGCCAACACCAGCACAGCACGCTTTATGTAGGAGTTCATCCCAGAGTCCATTCAACCATCCATTGTTACTTATCTCTACATTCATACATCCAGCTATCTATTATTTCTAATCATAAAGAGTCCAGTGCCAGTCTGTCTCTCCATCAAACACACATATGCAACATCCTTAATATCACTTTGCAGATCGTTCATGTCAACTTATCCATTTGCTCATCTCTCATTGGACTCATTCAGTTCTTCATTATTTGCTTTACTTTTCCAAACCATCACTGATCAAACACTCTTTTCTGCTCGTTCATGGAAAAGTGATGAGACTCTTATGACAGATCTTTGCAAGGAGTCGTTTGTGTGTGGTAAGTTCTAACCTTGCCCTTCATGAACTTGGAGTGATTCTTGTAAATGTCAATCTGCTTTAGCTTCTCATCTCTGTCATCCACACTGGAAAGGCTGCTGGTCTTCAGCATCTGTATTTCATCCTCCAGGTCATGAATGTTTCGTTCCAGCGAGGTGATTTTGGTGTCCTACCGGGATATGTGTGAAATGAGCATCAGCAACATAGACGAAGAAAGCAGACTTCAGAAGAGAAATCAAAGGATCATGCAAAAAGTGACAAGAAACTGGAAGTCAGCATCTCAACTGAAGTCAGAAGAATTGTCATTGACAAAGAAAATAAAGCACCAAGACAGAAATGTTTTGCTTTGCATTGCTGCAAATATCAGCATGTCTTAGGCAGATATGCATTGCAGTTGAGGTCTTATTAGACACTGGGTCTTGGCACAAAGAGGCATAAATGTCCTTTCCATGCTGCCCTATAAAATAAAGCTATCAGAGTTTTACTTTTGCATAGCGTACCTCTCAGTGATTACATTTCCATTAGTTAAGCTGACTGTTAGACATACCTCTATGTCACACTTGAAGACATTTTATCGAGGTGACAAACTGAGAGGGGGTGCATAACTGACCTAGCTGTTGGGTATTAGGAGCAAACAGCCTCTGGATAGCCAAATTCAAGTATGGAGGTCTCTTCGTGAGCAACACACTGCTCCAATTGCTGTTGTGGCAATCTAGGCTAGGGTTAGGGTTAGGCCATCACATAGGGCATTTACTCACCCCTAGTAATGCTTGCCTACCTAAAGCAAGAGTATCGTAGTAATGTCTTCCCCAAATTGCAATACTTCCTTGGCCTGTCTAGTCGCCACATAACCAATCAAGCATTTATTGGACCAGCTGGGGCACCAACTTTGGCACACTGCGTAAGTGTTCTGCAGGATCTGCAGGATACAATTGTAATTTTTTCCAATAAACGTCAATTTGTTCTCCAAAAACTTCACTATCCTCCACAAGTTCAAACCTGTAGACCAAGAAATATACTGCTCACAAAAATTTGGGAAAAATTCAGTACAATTAAATATGTAAAACTACTTGGTAACTGTCCATTTTTTAAACACAAACAAAGCAGACCTAATTGATGTATTGGCAGGTTCTAAAACCTTAGCAGTTATTTTTGATCACTTTCAGATTGGTTAATGCTACACTGGAATTATTCAAATGATTTGACATTTAGACTAAATACTGTAGTGTTTCCAGTGGAGGGTTATTTTTAACCAGATCTAAAATCGCATGACTGCCACATGCAAAGAGAGTGTTTGTATTGGAGGCTTCAAATTAATTATTTCTGCTATTTTTATGTAAAACAAAAGCCAATGAAATGTTAAAACAAAAACATATACACTGCTAAGAAAAACTAGGGGATATTTTAAAATCAATATGAAGTCATTCAACATGGAAGCATTTGATTATATTTAATTAAGCAAAGCAAATGAAAAGTTAAAGAAAGTTGTTCAATTATGGAAATGAGATGCAAGCTCGATTATCGAGATTGAGTAGCAAGTTTATGGGAGTGAACAGAATCATGTCAAACTGGACGAGAGTGCCACACATTAACTGTTCAGGAGGATGTGTGGTCACCCAAGACCGCCAAAACACACTGACAGGGATGGAGCATAAACAGGGTCAGATTTTGCAGCAGTTCTTGGGAGGACCTCTTCATATTCATTTTGAAATACCCCCTAATATTTGTAAGCAGTGTCATTTCTGAGCATTCTTTGCATTTTCTAGTTTGTATGTGATGTATGGTTCTGTATCATTCTGCCACTTGGCTCTTAATATAAATATGTTTTATCCATGTTATAGAATATTATATACAAAAGCAGTAAGCAAACAACACCATGAAAACCAAAAATGAAACAGTAATATGTAAGGTAATAGTTGGCATTTTTTAAGTGAATCTGACAATTATGCAATTTTACCCCACAGACACTTGATCTGAACCCCATCAAGAAAGGGGTACTTGAAAGCTAAAATCCAATAATCTTTAGAATATTGTCAAATCAGGCTGGGATGGCTTGTTGAGGTCATCACAGCAACAGGGGGGACACCAAATACAAATAAAATCTGAAACTTGAAAGGGTTCTCAACTTCTCATTCAAATGACTATACTGATTATATAATATAATAGTTTTCAAAGTGAGGGGCACATCCAATGGGGGGTGCAAGGCAGACGGGTAATTTTAAAAGTAATGATTGCTTTTAATCAGTAAAAGTTTAAGATACAGTAAAGGGGATCTGTCACTATTTTGTTATTGAGAAGCTGCAATACTGTATGGATTACAATGTTTTTAAATTGCATTCCAGTGCGAGTGTCATAGTTCTTGGTCCTGGTCAAAAATATTATAATATAATATAATATATATATAGGTATAACTGATATATACTGCAGGACCTGAGAGCATTACTGATTTTTTTTTTCCTCTGCACATTTGACAGATCTGAAGGTGCCCCGTGCTATCTGGTAGCAAGACTTACCAGCAGTTCCTTTAAAACCTACAAATAGGGAGTTAGGGCCACAGTGGCTCTCCTTTGTCCAGCACATCCCACAAATGCTTGACTGATGTGAGATCTAGACTCAGATTTAAAATGTCAATTTTCTGAACATTTTTTGCAGTGAGGCAAAGTGCCTTATTGTGAAAGAGGGCAGTGTCATTAAAAAATACTGGCTCCATGAATAGGTATACTTGATTTGCAACAACGGCAAAATCATTTTCAAGTGATTGGCAGGACACAAGGTTTCCGAGCAAAAAATATCCCAGAGCATCACACTCTCAATGTGTTTCACTTTTTCAGCTGGCAGTTGTTTTAATGTAATAGCTCATCAGTTGTTTTAATGTAATAGCTCACCAGTGTATGATAAACAAAGAATTAACACCCAAATATTATTATTTCTAATACTGAAAGACAAACAACATATAGTAGAAACATACAGCATATACAGCTCTGAATATAAGAGACCATTTCTTAACATCAACATATCTACACGTATGGCAGCATTTCCTTTCTATTGTTGTATCTAAACACAGATACACCTCATTCTACTCAATGAGTTACAGATTATATGATCACCTGAACCAAATCTTATTTATAGAGAAAAAGCACAAGACATGGAAGAGCTTTAATTGAAATACTGATTTATGAACTTTCCTTTACTGTCTATTATTATTTGTTTTATTAATCGCTACTGAAAGTACTGCAGATTTTTTGTTATTCTGGCCTGTTTACAGTAAATAAATGCTCTTTTCAATGCACCAATATTTTTATTTGGAATTTGTCAGTAATTTATAGACTGTTCAATTTCGCTTTAACACACAGTCCCTATAAATAACAAAACCAGAAAAATACCATAAAAACTGATAAATTTGCAGTTGTCAAGTAATTGCTTCCAGAGCTGTATAGTCGCATTTTGTAATACAGACGAATTTTCAAAAGTTATTACATGGAAGGAAATGAAACCTATTTATATGTAATTTATGTGTACTATACCTGCCAAATAACATCTGGGTCAAAACAGAACATCTGTGATGTGCTCTGGAACAAATTAAACAATACACATATTTCAACACAAGCACAGACACATTAAACATATAAAATCTAGAAACAAGCACACACAAAACTTGAAAAATGCTCAGGCAGCCCGACACATCTATAAAGGCCGCAGACCACAGTTCATAGAATGTAGTTTCAACATCAGTCCCCACTACTGCCGCTAGTTAAACGAGAGTTGCTGGACGATACACAGGAAGATGTAGTGTAACAAGCTTATGTTACCCTAAAAACACCAAACTTAAATCTAAATGAAGACCACTGATACTGTTTAGTTTCTGACAGAGTTCATTTATGCTCCCCATATCCTTAAGTTGTCCCTACTGCCTTAATTGTTGTGGGGATGAAATTCACTAGAGCTTCAAAGGTTGCCACTGAGATCCTGAGAGCAACAATTCTTTTTTTCAGATCCTCAGAGAGTTCTTTGCCATAAGTGCCATGTTGAACTTTCAGTGTCCAGAATGAGAGGGTAAGAGCAATAACACCAAATGTAACACACTTGCTCACACCTCAGGCCTTGTAACACTAATGAGTCACGTGGCACCTAGGAGGAAAAATGGCTAACTGGGCACGATTTCGACATTAATGGCTGGGTGTTGAGTTATTTTGAGGGTACTAGCAAATTGACACTGTTATACAAGCTGTAGAGTGACTACTTTACATTTTTTAAAGTAATTTTGATATATCTTCAGTGTGTTCCATAAAAAAAATCTAATAAAAAAGTTGAGGAGTGTACTCACTTTTGTGATATGTATATTATATGTTACTATTTTATTATTGGATTGTTGTGTATATGTGTATGATATCAGTCTATGGGTGCAATTACAGAGAACCCCCTCAGTGTCGGCGGCACTGTGATATGTGATAAGTCTCCGAGTGGAATCTGCATGTCCTCCCTGTGCCTGTGTGGGTTTTCTCCAGATAATCTGGTTTCCTCCCACAGTCCAAAGACATGCATTGTGTTAACTTACTATCCTAAAGTGGTCCTACTGTGTGAATGCATGAATTATTGTTCGGGTGTGCACCCTACAGTGGCTTGGCACCCTGTCTAGGGTTGTTCAGGCTTTATGTCCTATGACCCCGGCTGGGTATCGACACTCCTGTGATTCTGTCCAGAAATAAGTGGATACAAAAGTGAATGAGCGACAAATTAATAAATGTATGTCTGAACAGTATTAAATGTATTAAATGTATGGCATCATTCACTCAAGTCCGATTCTGCTTTGTTTTGTCCTTATGCTAAGGGTAACTTTTCACCTACAATCACTGAATCTTACATTATTTGTTGCGGTGCCTACTATCTATTCAACCAAAAATGTCATTTTATTAATTCAAATATACTCCCCGACCACAAAAGCAAAGTCACCATTTGAATTCAAATGAATACATACTTAATAACTATTCTTTAGATAATTACTGCAGTTGGCAACAACTCTTTTAACATTAAGTCACGCAGACAATAGCTTCTCATTTCTTGAACAACCCTGTCAGCAGATCCTGTGGTCGAGAAAAAGATGTTACTGTGTTTCAGAAGACTGAAATTATTGGCCTGCATTAAGCAAAGAAAACAACTGAGGAGATTGCTGAAATGACTGGAACTGGGTTAGAACTGTCCAACACATTATTAAAACTTGGAATGGTAGTGAACCGGTAACTTCAGGAAATATGGTCGGAAACAAAATGCCGACATGGCCATGATCAGAGATCACGTAAATGCTTGGTAAAATTGGATGGTTCTAAAAAAATAAATTCATTAATTAAAGAAAAGCAACAGTAGACCTCACGGCTGTGGTATAGCAGTGAAAGTATGAGCATTTTCTCACACATGCAAAATACAACAAGAATTCACACAATTTAAAAAATAACAGAGGTGTGACCATGAGAAAGTTAATAAAATGCTTCAATTCATTAGGGAGCATAAAGACTGGAGTTTGGAGCAATGGGAAAAAGGTCATGTAGTCTAGAAAAGTCCAGATTTACCATATTCCAGAGCAATGGGCACAGAAGGGAAAGAATGGAAGCACATAAAAGCAATACACCAGCTTTCATGTACACATCATGCATAGCACATACAAGCCCCTGTAGATAGAGTTATGATGACCAGTCTGCTGGTCATAACACTGCTGGTCATTTCTAGGTTTCTCCAGGCAGAAGTCTCATTTTCTCAATTGCCCGGCCACCATAGTGTCTAACTAATGCTAACCCTAACCCTAACTGAAAGTATTTGGGATGTGCTGTTTTTTTTTAAATCTCAGTTAAACTAAATGTATTTTCCATAAAAGCCTGTCATATGCAAAGTTACCTCTAAACCTCATGTTTTGTTCATTGTTTATTTCAACTGAGGATTCAATATCCCTAAGTGACTTGGGAGTGTATTAGACAAAATATTTGCCAATATGAATATATTTTACATTACTTTATTTCTGTTATTATTTACTTTATTCTACAATTAATACAAACTATTTCAATTAACATCTAGGACACCCAAGGAGGATGGGTCCCTTTTTCAGCCTTGGTCCTCCAATGGTTTCTTTCTTACAACTTTTAGGGAGTTTTTACATGTACATTTACAACATTTAGCAGACGCCTTTATCCAGAGCAACTTACAAATACAGTCTTACAATTCAAGCAATGATGGGTTAAAAGCCTTGCTTAAAGATCGTGGCAGCTTGGCAAAAGTGGGATTTTAACCCTGGACCACCAGTACCTTAACAGCTAGGTTACCGCAGTCCCTATCGCAGAGTTTTTCCTTTCCACTATCACCATAGGCTTGCTCTATTTGAGATTTACATTTTAAGATAATGTAAAATTGTAATGCTGCTTTGAGAAAATTCTTTATTGTAAAAAGGTCTTCACTAGTCGAGTAGCCATGTTTTCCATAGGCATTTTTATTTATAGAATTAAATGAAAGTAACCAATATTAATAAACTAACTTTATTGAAATGGCACTTAGCTGTGTGTAACTTCCAAACATCCAAATGGCTCGTTTCTTTGGTGTTCATTGGCATAATTAGATCATCAGAGCGCTGCTCGCTCATGCGTCAGGAGAGCTCGCAGAAGGTGAAGTTTGGAAATGGCAAAAAAACCTGATACATATAACAATGTTAGTCTCTTTCACTCATATCACTATTATATTATGAAGGTTACTGTATTATATTTATATGTTCAGGGATCTCTTTACCTAATAGCCACTTGCCAGATGGAACGCTCTGTGTTCCCTTATCTGATGTTTTAAAATTAAGCACTGTAGTGCAGATTACTGGACTCTGAACTATTTTCTGAAGTATTTCCATATCACCAAAGTTTGATTAGCACAGTATTTTAATAAATGATGCTCTTTCCTTACTGTCTCCCTGCATCATTGGTACTACTCGAGGTATTAATTAAACTCTATCTACTCAATCTACCTTCAAAACTTCTTCAAAAATTTCTCGATTAGGCCCATGCTTCAATGCATTCTCTATAATACACCATGTTAATGGAATACATTTCTTTAGGGTGCTAGAATGGCTGAAATGTATCTTTAGTCAGTAGCTACAAGATCCTAACTGCAGCTTTTGAGCATTTGTTTAGTCAGTTTAAGTATAAAACTAATAGTTACTTACTTGTTACAACTTGCATTTTTTATGATTTGGTCTTAAAAATGTAACTAGACAAAATTTCCTGAGGGATGTGTGAAAAAGCTTGCAACAGTCTTCTAATATTGGACAGAAAGCCGTAATAAATGCTAGAAAATATACAACCCAGCTGTGAAATTAACACCAGAATCCAACAGACAATTGAAGGAAATTTAAATAATTTTTTTTAAAATATATTTTCCTAACTATATCAACAGCATTCATGGTCTATCCTCCATCACTCCTGCTGCTTTCTCATCACCTAAGCCTTCCTGCATAACAAAAATACCATCTTAATAATACGCTATATTCTTTATTTCTGGTTAATAAGGAAGTGGAATATTTCTAATCTACAAGTAGGAAAATCCCGGTTGAACAAATTTGTAAATTTCACTAGCGAGTCAGAGAGACCTATAAACTACTCAAGGGTTGGAAATACCCTTACAAATAATAATGGTGTTATAGTTGAATCATTTAAAAGGTTAACTTGTTTTGTGCAAGTGAGTGCTGTTATGTGATTTTTTTTTCTTTTTTCATTGCTAACTGAGAATTACTAATTAAATAGCCTAAATAGCCTTAGATCCACTTACAAGCACTAAACAAATTGTCTTAGGGCTTTGTAAAAAATATTGCACTCCTTTGGCCACACAATAAATCAAACAAGCTGTTGGTAGGCACTCATTTTTGTGGGTGGGTACATAAACACTACATGGTAGGAAGTGGGGCATTCAGAGAACCATTACTGTTTGGAAGCACATTTAAATTCATTTTCCTAGGCATTTGCCAGAAATGTAATCATTTATTCACATTTTGGTCTTTGGGTTAGGGTAGTTTTACTAGACAAAAGCTTTGAATAATTTATTCAACAAAGATTTATTTGAGTTAAGTCCCAAAGTCCCCAAACAGCAAACGTATAAACTTCTCTCTTAAATTAGAACTATATTATATTATCCAGAGTACAAGTAGATTACATGAAATGTCTTCCATATACGCTATAAAATATAACACTAATATCTTATAACCTTGAAGAAAGATTTAAGCACATAATAAAGTAATACATATATTAGTACATGTAATACTGTATATATTTAATACGTTTAAATGATACAGGAGCATATGATTAAAAATCATGTGGAATCATCTGGAATTGAACCTGTGGTCCTTGGTCACTTTTTAAAGGTAAAAATCTCATTTAAAAGTAAATACAGTTAAATGAAATTAATGGTTCAGAACCTCTCCTCCAGGGTGCTTAATTCAGGTTATCCACTTTCATTAATTCACTTTCTTATCCGTCTAATTCCAGGGTAGCATGGGGGCAAGGTAGGAGCAAAGGGTGCCAATACATCACAGGGCACACACACACACACACACACACACACACCTCATGGACATTGGAAGAACTGTAGACATTAAGAAGACATAGGCAGTTCTTTGCGTCATCGATATTCTACTGACTGAAGGTGGAATTTACACAAAATGTACAAACTGGCAGGCAGCAAACCATTATGCAAGCTTTAAAAACGGTTTGTAATGCTGTTATCTGCAGGAAATATTCAAAATAGTAACTAGATGTGTAAATATGCTCTGATGATGATGAATGCTAGAGTGCTTCTTTCTTTCTTTTCTTTCATTCCTATATTAGTAGGTAAGGTTTCACAAAGTGCCATTGATTAAAAAGCTCATCTACAGTATCAATAATACTATGCCTACAAACTAATTCATTTACTAACATGAAAGACCCACACCTTCCTTACAGTAACTTATGACTTGAGCCTAGCTAAGCAAAAAAATAATAATAAACTCCCTGTGTGGTAATTTACAACAAAAAACTGGAGTTCAAACATTGTTAATATTACTAGTTATTAGTATGCTTCTGCCTGCACAAAGCTGCAGTGTTTATATAACAACAAATTTATGAGAAGTTGAGCTGAGGCCTTGAATGAATCTGGCATCTCTCACTGCCACAGAAACTACATCCAGCTTGGTTCCATATAATGTGACATGAATTAATGTTTTTTACACTTTTTTAAATGCAACATATTTCAAATCGGAAGCGATTTTGGATTGACCACAGCAGCTATTGGCAGTGTATGGATTAACCACATAACATCTTGATTCCAGATAATTCTGGATCCATTATTGATTCATTCAATTTTATAATCCAACTTTTTTTTTAAGTGAACATCGGAAAAATGCAACGTCTCTCCAACTCAAACACTTTTTTGCCTCTCGCAGGGTTTTTTATTAGAGTAAAACTTCAATGCAGACATTTTCTCACCTTAAGACTTCATTTACACAATTAATAAATCAATGGCATGCTTAATTGACTTTCTATATTTGTGAGGGATCAGGTTTGAACCACTTTCTCGCTGCAATCAAACACTGCTAATATTTACTAGGCAGGCTGAAACCTCTCCTAAACATTCACTAACAGTAAGTGCAGCCGGTGCTGCTTTTACAAATTGCAGAAAGAGAAAAATAGCCCAGTGCTTGATCCCAACAATGCCTAAAACTAAAGTCACTTGGAGAAATGTTATACATCACCATAATTTCAACTGTACTTAATACCAGTACCAGTGGCATGTGTCTGTCAGCCATGCCTGGCAATCTACAATTTGCTTTATAGGCCCAATAGCTTTCCCAATAGCTGCTGATCTGCAGACTGTACAATCAATTCCGGACAAAAGCATGTCACACCATCAGACTCAGACATCCATTTACCGATCAAAAGAATTATCCAAACTAATTCTAACTTAAAATTATGTTCAGTATTGGTCGAACAACAAATTATATTCACATATGTAGACTGGTAGTAATTATCCCCATAGTAACTCAACAATTTGTCTAGATTTATCTATCTATCTATCTATTTATCTATCTAGATTTATATATATATATATATATATATATATATATATATATATAGAGAGA
>JAUZST010076559.1:0-21098 GCA_034779995.1 Parotocinclus haroldoi | reverse complement strand
TGTGAAGAGCACAGGGCGCCAGTGGCGAATTTGCCAATCCTGATGTTCTCTGGCAAATGCCAAGCGTCCTGCACGGTGTTGAGCTGTGAGCACAACCCCCATCTGTGGATGTCGTGCCATCTTCATTGAGTCGGTTTCTAACTGTCTGTGCGGACACATGCACATTTGTGGCCTACTGGAAGTCATTTTGCAGAGCTCTGGCACTGCTCCTCCTGATCCTCCTTGCAAAAAGGCAGAGGTAACGGTCCTGCTGCTGGGTTGTCCAAGAGCAATCTTTGCAACCCACATATACACACAACAACTGTAAGTAATGCTATGACCTAAAATAAGGCTTGCTGTGACAAATGGGATGAGAGTATGACAGACTGACAAAAACAGGGAAAAAAAAACAGTGTGAGGAATTACACACGCTATAGGCCAACCAGATTATTGCATGCACAGTACATCTTAATAGCAACACAGGACAAAGGTTTAGAAAAATTGGAAGGATGTGCCCACCACCTATTAGTCACACTTGGCCTTCTGTCACAAGCTGAGAAATAGACTCTCTCAGGTGTTCTTTTTCAGGCTGGGAATGTGCACAATAGGCTTTCTCCACACTGACGTAAGCAGAGTTGAATAATTGATGGTTCCATCGGCATCCTCAGGCTTCTGTTTACGTTGCTTATGGCAAAAAATGACCTTGTGGTGTAAGAATGATAGGTCAGGGAGTAATGTTACTTCGAAATGCCCGGGAGCAGTAACACTAGCCCTCAGTTGTACTTTCAATGCAAGTGTGCAGACTGTAAGAAAGTCAGATACAGAGCTGATGCTGAGAAATGCCACATCAAGCAACCAACATCTGTTCACTCTATACAGCTCATAAAAATAAGAGGATACTTCAAAATGAAATATCCCATCATTTCTGTGTGCTGCATATTCGGAACACATGAATCTAAATTTCGAGACCTAAATATTCAAGTTTTCACAGATGGTGTGCACCAAAAAATGATTAGGTTATTTCATTGTAAATAACTTAATCCAAAAATGATCATATTTAAACACCAATCTGATCCTTCTAAATTAAATGACTACTAAATGGGCATTAACCCAAAGAACGACACTGTCCAATCACTTGATCATCCAACCACCTCCTTGTTCCTACACTCGGTTCCACTTACCATATAGAATCCCTTAGTACTTTGGTTCAGTCACTGCTAGAATAATAAGCAAAACCGTCCATAAACCGGCATCCTGTAGGCAGAGCCTTGTGAGCACTGACGAAGGATTCGGAAATGATTAACACAAACTGTTTAACACAGGAGCTGCTGTTTCGGAATTTCCAGCTACAAGGTGGAGTAATATGCTAGATGTGCAAAACAAAGTAAACAGTTTGTAAGTACAAGAGCTCCAGCACTGCAGTGTCTGATCCACTCATACCAGTGCAACACACACTAACACACTGTGAGACAGTGTCACTGCGGTGCTGAGAAACAATCCACCACATAAATAGTACCTAATCTGTGGGGGTCCTGACCATTACAGAACAGAGAAAAGAAGAACAACATAGTATGTAGAGAAACACAAGAACTAATCTCCATCATCGTAGAACTATAATCTATATCGCAGAAGTGCATTGACTGAATAAGTTGAACTGATTAAAAAGAAAGTAATAGGTGGTCATAAAGTGACTGGTCAGTGTATAAAGTCATAATGTTAATTATTTTAACTACTGTTTTTATACAAATAAGATAATTGTCCACAAACTTTGCTTTCTGTACTGTTTTCTGGTGGTGGCCAGCTTTCAGCGACTACTCCATATTTTATGGCCAGACTTTCCCATGGGAATCCAATGATAAACATAAATACACATTCAGCAAAAACTGTATTCTTATTTTGGAATTTAGATTTTTCCCTGGGCAAATGATACACAATATGATATATTCCTGCAATCTGCCAGGCTAACTGAGGAACTTCACATTGCGTGACGGAGTGAGTCCCATGATGAGCGCGTGGAAACGTAGTGAGGAAAAAGCCATGGTTGCAAAGCGGTTAATACACTGTGAGCAGTATATTTAAATATTGTACATTGTCAGTTTTTTATTATTACATAATACTTTGTAGATCAAAGCAACCGTGTTGTAGTCAGGGTCCTGAAAGCTGATTTAGAATCTGAAATATGCTTGTACAAGAACTTAGCAGTACAATTAGACAGCATGTGGACTCCAGACTTATTTTTCCACACAGTAAGTTTACATTTATATTTAAATTATTTATCCAGAGCGACTTACAAAAGTGCTTTACGACATCATAATCTACTCCTGATAATCAGGAATCAAACAAGAATGCACTTATGAAACTTATGGTTGTGTTGTTGGGTTTTTAGTTGGGGGGGGGGGGGGGGTTGGGTGTTAGACTGGGTAAGTGCAGAACACATTTACAAGTTTAAATGCTTTGGTCTCATCAGGACTTTTCTCTCATAATTCTTCTGTTTCAGTTGTTTCGTACTGTAAGTAGGTATTGTTAAAAGCATTGGTACTTCATTGTGCAATTATGGTTGAATTCCATTGCAGACAGTGACAAATTAACAGTTATACCATGGTCACTAGATAAAACACAGACTATGCATAACACAATGACTAAAGGAATCAGTTACTTCATCCTAGATTAATGTTAACCTGTCATTTTACTGACACACCTGCTATCTGTCAACCCACAAAGGAGTGACTGCCATGAAAGTACACTATGCTTAACACATTAAGGTTTGACCTCAAACTATTTTCACTCAAGTATGCAGCATAAAACTTGTGAACCTGTAAGACCTGTCGAGGGCAGCTACTTATGGACTTCGTCCTGAGGTGTTACTGATTTAATGGTGCCGAGTTACCTCATAATTGCATTTGTTCGTTTGTGTTTTGTTTTGACTTCTAATCCACGTTTATGGTTTCATTTACAGCGTGTATGCTTTTTGATTTAAAGAAAAGACTGCACAAACCTCATTCAGACAGTACATTTGCCATTTCTGTGCCACCAAATTTGAACAAAAAAAAAATTCCTACTTTTAGGAACATCGGCACCCTAAATAAAACTCTCACCGAGTTCAGTGGGTGGCCACCAATAAAAGTATTTAATGGCCATAAAACTCAAAAGAAGAAGAAATGGGGCATGATCATAAGCATATTATGTATATATTATTATTCATTGTTATAATAGTATAACATGACTAATGTATATCAGTCTACGGGGGCGATTTCAGACACACCCTCAGTCTCGGCACCGCTGTCCCAGTGATAAGACGTGCTATAACTGCGTTCGGCTCAGTGGTTCTAAAGTTTGACTTCATATTTACTTATTTCATATCTTTATTTATTATTTTATTGTATTAGATTCCTTTATTTGTTTCATGCTTTTAGGCATTAATTACATACGAACATAATCCTTTGGGGTTACTTGGAGGAGTTCGAGTAGCCTTTTGGAGCTAATTAAGTTGAGATTCCACCATAGTCATTACTAGGGGGCAATTTCGTAGGTCAAATACAAAGTCAAATATACCATTTGGTGTGTGTGTGTGTGTGTGTGTGTGTGTGTGTGTGTGTGTGTGTGTGTTCTTGTGCGTGTGTGCGCGCATGGCATGCAATTCACTTACCATGTTAATTGCATCCTGGTCAAAAGGATTGTATTCAAGGTTCTCTGGGTAGCGAGCCAACACTTTGGACTTAAAGGTCCTTTTAAGTGGACTTTGGTCAAGGTTTTCTCCTGAAGGAAAGCAAAAAAAAATGTCAAGGGGTGAAAGAAGGTGGTTATCCAACTGGTTAACTGGTTATCCAGTTCACTAAACTGGAGCCTAATAGATAGGATTGCTGCAAACTTCGGCACACAGTTGTGTCTCAGGCAGATGCAAATTATTACAGATATAATCTGCTTAGACACTGGGTCTTGCAATAAGAGAGTTCCACTACTTTTGGACAGTATACCTCTTGATGGGAGGTACTAGATGGGACTGCTAGACATGGCTTTACGACACAGTCATTAAAGTGTAAGAGGGTAAGTAACAGGGTGGTTGTTTTGCCAAACTGTATATACCATTCTGATCCAGCTGTTAAGTCGTGTTGGGAGCAGTGGTTCTGAGAGGGGGCGCGTACACACAGTGAACAGACTGCGGTCGGCCAGACAGAACACCTGTAGAGATCCACCGCCTAGCACGAGCAGCTCCCACAGTTTCACTGACCACAACAAGGACAGTGTTGGCACCTTCACTGCATCTCTCATCTATCATCTGCAGTTAATGGTGTCATGAGCAAGAAATTGGACTGCTGTGCACCGTATTGTCCTTGGTGACTAATCCAGGTTCTCTTTGAGATCCAACAACGGTCATGTTCAGGTATGAAGGTTTTGTGTTAAGCGCTGCAATCCTGCCTTTGTTGTGATGTGATCTGGTGAGCCATCGCATATGGCAGTTGGTCACCCCTAGTAGTAATGCAAGGGACACCAGCAAATCAGCAGTACGTGGGGGAAGCAATTTTACAACCTCTTGTGACAAAACCCAATGTCTAATCAGGCTACACCTGTAACCATTTACATGTCTGCCTGCGATGTAACTGCATGCCAAGATTTGCAAAAATCCAACATTTTTATCTGGGTGCAGTATTTTTTTGTCATTAGTATAAAAGTACATATTACAAATACATACAGTATTACAAATGCATGTCAAGGTCCAAAATAATTAAGATCTTGGTAAGAAATGTTTATTAAATCACAGTTTTCCTACATATTCTGTTTCTTGGTATAACTGGGTTATATTTTTAGCAAGTACGCAACCTCAGTGGGACAAACTACCCTGTAAAGATGTTTTTTCTTTTTTTTTACATACATGTAAAAAAATGTACATCTTACATACCTAGCTTAGACATTCAACCATTCATTCATCTGTAAACTGTAAAAATACACTAATACTAATTCTGGGAAAAAGCTTACTGGCTATTGCGGGTCTTATGCAAAACAGCATATGCGCATATGAATAAAATAGGAAGGAATGGTACAAAATGACATACAGATGGGAAATGAAGATGGTGATTTGCACAACAATGCAAGACACCACAAAGCAAGAAATGCAACCCCAGTGGGCAAACAAGATTACAGTACAGATTTGGGTAATGCAGGGGCTTAGTGAAATGAGGAAGGAAAAATAGTTGGGGTTAGACAGATGGCTAGTTGGTTAGCTTTAAAGTCAATATCAAGCTGTAGACACATCTGTAAGACGTTCAGAACGAACAAATTGAGCAGAAGCTGATTTAAAGCAACAGAATGAATCATGATTTAACAACAACAAAGACGAAAAAGCAGGCTAACCAATATAATAAGAGAGAAAAAGAGGAGTAAGGGCAGGGCAGTGAAGGCAGGCCTAATAAACATAAGCCTGCAGAATGGGAGGGAGTAATACATTATAGGGAAATAGGGAAGAGAGAGCTTAGGAATGACATGCATTTTAATGACATTTACCTGCAGACACGGCCTCTGGGTCTCTGCCCTGACGATCTGCCTCAAGCCATTGGTACAAAGCTGAGATGAGGCATGAATACAAA
Organism: Parotocinclus haroldoi; assembly: GCA_034779995.1. Lineage (NCBI taxonomy): Eukaryota > Metazoa > Chordata > Actinopteri > Siluriformes > Loricariidae > Parotocinclus > Parotocinclus haroldoi. The sequence goes on along the minus strand of JAUZST010076559.1, from coordinate 15,537 downwards.
CGCACACAGACACACAAAAAAATGCAAATGTCAAACCAAAACACAGATGGAGAAGCAAACACACCAAAGACAGGCATGACTGGGTGAGTCCAAACGACATGGCAAATGAAGTGAGCTTTTACTGGTGAGTAGCAGGTTAAAGTGACAAGAAGGAAAACATGGAAACAGCCTACAGACAGAACTGAAATAAACGGTCAACCATGTGTGTGATTTACTTGCAGTCAACATCTGGTGATGCGTTTCAAAAACAGAAGATTCTGATGAAGAGTTACCCAGTACATCAGTGGTTGCCCAAACTGTTCTTCCACGTCCCCGTTTCGTAAAATAAGAATAATCGAGTTCCCCCCACCCCACTCTGACATCAATCTTTTGCTTTTAAACTTCACTTGAATGAACACTAACTTGTACAAAACTGCGCCTTCTGACTGAATAAAACAAAGGGTTCAATGTGAACTCCACAACACCACCCAGACCCAGGAAAGCGATTAGAAAGTTCACTGCCCCAAACCAAATATCTACTGTCCCAAACACTTAATTGTATTTTAAAGATTTAATCAAGCACACGTAAGAAAGTACTTCCAATTAATTGTTACATTTTTTTCTTAAAACATACCTTTTCTCAATATATTTCCACTTATTTTTTTTCTGTTGTAAGAGTCCCAACAAAATTCAGAGACTACCATGTAGTAAACCTAATGACTGAAACATCATTCTTAAATAAAATTGCTCAAATTCCTATCACTACATTACAGACAGGGGCAGTTGTACATCATGGACTAAATTTAGATTGTATTAACCGTACAGTCGCGGCTGACTCTCGGTTACTTGATGGAACATCAATCTCCACACATTTCTGTCTTTCATCGATGTGACCCATGAAGTATTTTGGGAGGATAGTGGAGTATTTTGCGATTGCTTTCTTCAATGGGCTAAATTAAGAAGTTTCAAATACTGTCAGTGATATGTCAGCCTTGCTGACTGCACACAAATGTCCACTGATCTCATATGGCGTCTCTCAACTCAGCAATCAATTTAAGATCACTAACACGACTTAATGCAAGACTAAAATCTCAATGCAAGCTGTTTTACTTGGAATAACGATGGTGATTCTGTCCGTTAACTATCCTTGTACTAACTGCATCACGTCATATCGTCATTTACAAAGGCACAGTGACATAATGAAGCAAGTCATGGTGGCAGAAGGGTCAGCTTGGTGTAGCAGTGACACTGCAATGTGCTTAGTACGGAGCGGTCCTTTCTTCGGGGTCTGACATCCTTACATAATATCACATTATTCATTTTACCATAGCACGTGTTTGTCTGAACAAATTACTCACCAGACAAGTATTACAACGCGAGGCAATCAGTTGCCCTTTATTACATTATTCATAAACTTCAGGTTCAAAGTACAGACCCATGTCTGCGTTTCCAGAAATAATGCAGCCCAGTCGATCCACTATGGGCAATTGGCATCTTGCCACTGATCTTTAAAGCAGTCTGTTCTGGATGTACAAGGTTGGATACAATTAGCATATTCCATTAGTATTTGGCACATAATTCATATGTAGACATTTGCTAATTAGAGACATGTTTGATCTGACCTTCACATAGTCCATTATACTGGACCATTTTATCTGCCCTACCTTACAAATGAGTGAAAATAAATAAAGCAAACCGATTTCAAATCCAGCCTAGAGTAACGCCAGCTTGCAAACAACACTTTCACTATTCAAAACACTAAAGGATTTAAATACCAAACCAGACTCATGTAAAGTAGGCATGTGGTGTTTGCACAGCCTTATCTGAGGACACAGGTTACCTGATGAGTTGGAATTTGCTAACAGGAACAAAGTCGACGTAAACAGATGAGTGTGTCAGAATCAGATTTTGAAATCGTTCCCCTACTTACTGTTTTCCTGGACATGTACACAAAACATGAACGATACGAACATGTATTTGTATAGTGTATAAAGCAGTTCAAAGTATTGCACCTCGGAGCAATTGCACACATTCAAATATATCAATATTTTCCGGAATTTTGTCGATAATGATAATTACATGATGCCATGTATCCTTCAAAAAGGTGTTTGTAAAGGTCTCACGTTATAAAAGCTTGCTCTTCTTAAGGGGATATTAATAGATTATTATTTATGATTTCCATGGAAATAATATTGTAGGAACTTGAAATGTAAGGAACACAGGTATTATTTATTCATTAAATTATTATTTTTTTTTTTTTATTAAAACGTGCGAGCTGTGACTGTTCATGCATTTCTTTTCCAAAGTTTGTCATGATCTGCCTATTCTCTGCACGGTGGTTAGTTCACTGACGGTGTAATGAATTAACACGTCTAGTGAGGCTAACCATGTCTGTATTTTGTCTCATGGCACAGTTTGTTCACTCGTTTTAAACTTCAATCATGCATTTTAGGCAGAAATGAGCTTGATTTGTAAACGCCATGTGCACGAAGGGCACATGCACAGTAGACCCTGTCTTATCTGTCTACATGATGGCGTGAATATGCAAACGTGAGTGACATACTCGATAATGTCAGCTCACACCGTTAAAACAACGAGTAATATTGTCTATTGTCATAGACAATACATACCATGCAACCCCTAGTACATGCCCAATCAAGATGTAGGTGTATAACTACACACAACTACCCATGCTATTTTATTATAAATCTAGGTTAACAATTAACATTTAGTTCACCCAAGGAGGATGGATCCCTTTTTGAGTCTTGGTCCTCTCAAGGTTTCTTGCTTCTTCGTTCAGGGAGTTTTTCCTTTCCACTGTCGCCCTAGGCTTGCTCAATTTGGGATTGGCCTTTTAAGATAATATAATATTGTAAAGCTTCTTTGAGACAATCCATCATTGTAAAAAGCGCTATATAAATATATTTGAACTGAATCGAAGAGTGGTGATCCTTCTGCTCCCTCAGACAGCACAGCATCAAGAACCGTCATTCATCAATAGCTGATAGAAGCACATGGGTAAGGGATTACTTTATCAAACCTTTATCAATCTCTACAATACAAAGTTACATTCACTAATACCACTTAAAACTTTACTGTACAAAAAACAAGCCTCATGTTAACCATTTCCAGAACTTCTCTGGGCTCGGCGACATCTAGGATGGACCATCACCACGGAAATGGAGATCAATCAAGAATACAGATCTTTATTGGAAGAAGGACGCCAAAGTCAAAAAGGAACATCCAGACTGTTATGAAGAACAATTCCAAAAGCCAGACTCTATCATGGTATGGGGTCGGGTCCGGACCCTTCATTTTCCATATTGTGTACAGAATTATAGCTTAAATTAGAGAGAGTATTATAATGAATTCACACTTTTTCCCACTCTGTCTCTCCTGGCAGAGCCTCACTCATGCAGTGGAGGAGGCCAGTCCAACCTGGAATATTTTTGGACTCGTTGTGCTCGTGATTATTAATTGTGATGAACTGGGATCACAGATTCATACACGTCAGACCTGAGAAGTGACCACACACTCCCACTTCACACCAGCACACCAGTCTGGTCTCACACTGAGCCCACACTGCAGCTAAAAGAAATGCATCACTTTCATCAGACATGTAGACTCCAAGCAGTTGGGACAGGACTCTTAATGCTTTGTATATTATTATAATAATACCTAAAACAGTGCATACATTTATAGCACAATTATTATGAGTTATAAAATGTATTAAATAGAAGTACTTGGCAGTCTTTGACGACAGGCGATGTGACACATCAGTCAAAGGTTATCCCTTGTCACATCTTTGTGGGTATAGGCGGACCCCACATCAAGCGGGACTTGAAGCGTGAGGAAAGAAAAAGAAGAAGAAGAAGAAGAAGTACTTGGCCACAACTGCTGAAAAACCGAGTGCGAGTTTCACAATTAGAATGACTCCAAGTTCCCAACTCTTCTATGATCCTGGATTTGAATCTTTTTACAGTGTTCCTGGGCTTAATCTCCAAAAAGAAGCTTCATTTATACATTTATATCACAACTGGCTTAGCAACATCTTTCATACTACTCTGTATCAAAACCCAGTCCCAGAATTCAAAGAACTGGGTACCTGTTGAAAATACAATTACTTATGCATTTCATGCTTCAAATCCACGACCGCATTTTGTGCAAAAAGCTGTCTGTATTAAAGAGGCCCCTACCTGCCAGGACCGATGCGTCGATGCACGTAGTTTGTTTCGATATGCTCCACTAGAGCATTAGGGGAATGTTGGACGCTCAAAAATAAGTGCACATAAGTTTGGCTCCACTATGCAAGAAAATGAAAAGGCAAAATGTAATACGTGTGGAAAGTTAATCTGTTATAAAACATGATAAAGCATCTAAAGCTGCATGGTCCTGAGCTTCAGCAGTGTACCGGCTTTTCTAGGTCAGACGCTGCATTAGAAAGGGAGAGTCTAAAACACTTAACGTGTAACATCCTGTGTTTACTATACTAAAACAATGAGCTATGAAAATCAAACTTCTCTCGGTTATTACTGATCATAAATAATCTCTACTGCTGAAATGATAAACCAAATGGAAAGGAATCATTCTTATATTAAGCTTTTTTCTTACAACATATTCAAATGTGAAGATCAAAACTTAACATAAAATGATTACTTTTGAAGTTATAGGAATTATTCTATTATGATATATAAATATACAAATAAAGATATTTTTCTAAGCATCATCTAAACATTTGGTCTCTTTTTAATTGCCATTTTGGAATCTATAAAAATCAGATTCGATAAAATGCAAGCCTAGTCCCCCAGTAGGAGCTGGAACCTGTGACCAGGGGTACATTCACATTTTTACATTTAAGTCAGTTAGCTTATGCTCATATCAAGAGTGACTTACAACTGATACAGTTCAAACAATTGAGCGTTAAGGGCCTTGCTCTAGAGCTCAGTGGAAACTTGGTAGAGGTGAGATTTGAATCCTGGACATTTTAATCCTGACCTCCCATCTTAGGAAACGTGAGCCAATAGCAGGTCATAGATCGCCATATATAGGGACCTTTTTAGCCCTCACTTCAGACTAGGTTCTTTTCTCAGCACATATGACCCTGAGCAATGCAAGTGTACAGTGATTGGTCAAGTTTAAGTACCTATGCTGAGGATAACTACCATACAGTTCTAGAGAATAAAATGGCAATGTACCATATTCTGTGGAGCTCCCCTAAGAACTACATTCGTCTTTTATGGTTTGCATTCGCCCCACCAGTTAGAACAATATGAGACCGTGAACTGATGTAAGCCATGCACATTTTGCATACATGACTGAATCACATGCGTAACCTTTCCAGTTCAAAGATCTCTTACCTATTGGTGTCCAAGTATATTTAAAAATGGTGGTTAAGATTAACATGGGTACTTGCGCCTGGAGCAGTGACATCACTCAGGGTTTCTAAGTGCTGAGAAGTTTTCCGTGTTTTTAAGAACTACAAGGTTCCTCCGGTGATAAAGCACCTATATATACCACTAGTGTTAAAAACACACATATGTGTGCAATAAAAACAAAAATAAGGGAACTAACAGTGGAGTCCAGACTTTTCTGAGGCTATATGTGACAGAGGCATAACACTCTTGAACATTTCTTCATTTTTGTAACCCAGCTGGTCTGTGGTAGTAGATTTCCTTTACACGTTGCTGTATGAAATGTTTGACTTCTGGTTGTAAAGCATGACTGTGAACAGTGCACACTGCACACCTTAGTTTTGTCAGCAAGACAGAATTAAATGAAATTACTTATGACAGTGACTGATGCAGATTCATTCACCTTAAGCTACAGTCAGACCGCAGGTAGAAGCCGATCGCTTGATTCTGCTCAAATCGGACTGTTCATATTTAGAGCCAGATTTGACACTAAAACACGGGGCACTGGGTGTACAGGATTGTAGGATTGGCGTGGCTGAGCTTCCAGGCAAAAATAAACCTAGCTCCACATGTCTGGCAATCTTTTTCTCAGAAATGCACTGTCTATTCTTTTCTAAGCTGGTTGCTAAAGATACTTGCTCATTTATCTGTCTCGGTTAGCAGTACAGTCATGTCAGTTATTCCCTTTGCATAAATGCAAGGGGTTGGTTCCTGATTCTCTGCTAACGCTTGTTACGGTATACATTTGTTGGACATATTTTCATTAAAACATACAGAACAAGTGTAGATGTTATTAAAATAAGTTGGAACATAAACTGAAATATGGGATTGTCCTGGGATAACACTGGTCATATTCTCTCTTAAACATAGCCTGAACCACAATTGCTAGAATAAAGCTGAGCAGGTTAATGTGAAGGAGCCTGAATTGGGAGACACGTAAATAAAGAATGAGGAGGAAGAAAGAGGGAAGCTTTTGATAGATTTTTTTTCATTTTTTTTTACTTTTTAGTCCTTACACACCGAAAATGCAGCGCAAAAATTATTCAGACTCAAAACTACACACATCAAACCAGACTGTTTTATCACTGAAAATACAAGACCAGACGAATAACATTTCTTCTTTAAATGATGAAGATGTTCTTTTACTGCTCACAGAACAATGAAAACATATATATATCCTCATTTTGGGGAAAAAATAGGCACATGCAGGGTTGTACTCATGTCATCCAACTCAGATAACCAATCATCCATTATCTTCCACTTAATCCACAAGGGGTCGTGGGCCAGCCAAGTGCTGGAACAACCCTAGACAGGCACCAATCCATCGTAAAGCATATACACACAGTCACACACTAAGAGTCACTTTGGAGACACCAATTAACTTAACAGCATGTCATTGGACTGTGGGAGTAAACCCATGCAGACACGGGGAGGACTTCACACAAAAAGGACCAAGACCGCTCCACTCTGGGACTTAACCTGGGACCTTCTTAAGCGTGCTATCCACTGAGTCTTAGTGCTGTCCCAACTCAAAGATAATTTATTATTGATTATATGACCAAAAAGGTCTAGTTCTGAGAGGGATACAGTACAGGAAATACTTAATGAGGCACAAAAACGACTTTGCCATCGGTGAAAGATTTTTTCGTCATCAGAAAAAATGATCAAATCTGGTGTGGAAGATACTGTCATTATACACAAGCTCAATTTAAATTATGGTCATCTGAAAAAAAAAACACGTTTGGTTGACTAAACCAGCCATTAAAGACACATACTTTGTCCAAAACTTAACTAACTTAACTTACTAAAATGTAAAAAGTGTGTGTAATCAATGATGGTGAGGAGGGAAAACGCACATCTAATGAAATGTTACTGAACCCTTTCTAAAAGGCCTAAAACTACAAAAAGGCCCTTTTTTCATTTTAGACAGTGTGTGTGTGTGTGTTATTTCTCAAGAGTGATTCAGAAGCGATCTGAGAACAACTTTGAAGAAGGAGAAGTGGAAAACTTTAACAATAGGCAAATAATCTTTCTTACATATTTATTTGCTTTATTTTATTTATTGAATCATGAATTTTTGTAGAATACTTAATCTGTTGGATAGCTGGAGAAAATGCAGCTCCGAACTTTTCAGGTACGGTACGGGTGCTGAGGAGTTGGTTCATTTCAGGAGTTACAGAGTTGTTGCACTGGATAGGAGATGTGAACTCTAATAAAATCAACCACAAACCTTCCTGCATGATCTAATCTACAGTGTTTGATCATCTCTCTGAAATCTCCATGTTTGGAAATGCCCACAAATCTTTTCACATTTTATTTAGAAATCTGTCACTAGGTGCTACTCTAAGGAATCTCTTTATTTAAAGCATTTAGCAGATTACTTTATCCAGAGAGACTTACAAAAGTGCTTTGTATTCTTCCAAGAAGACCGTACAAATGGCTAAAAACAATCAGACAGGAACCAGCTAGGATCTAATGTCGTTAAACTTCAGTTTTCTCTTAAGTGCTGAACGAAGAGGTGAGTTTTTAGTCGCCGCTTGAAGACACCAAGACCCTCAGTCATTTGGAAATTCAGTGGAAGTTCATTCCACCACCTGGGGCAGTACAGAGAAATGTCTTGATACTTGTGTTTACGTTAATAATCCAGTCGAGTCGAGCTTGTGTTTCTGAGGGTATCAGGTACAGAGTGTGGTTTAATTAAAGCCTTTAGATAAGACAATAATCTAGTTCTGATATAATAAGAGAGTGGAGAAGCACCTGGGTGGCTTTATGAATACTGCCCCAGAGCTGAGCATGCAATCTGACCTGCCACCTTCTGTTTTAAGTCAAAGTGTACACTTTAAGGCCTCTTTGGACCTGCATTCTCACACTTGTGAAAGAAGAACACCTGACTTTTTTGGGTAAAGGAAACACTGACTGAAAAAACACCAGCAATCCTAAAAAACGTCCTTTGGTTAAAACCATATACCATGTTTGAACCATATACCAAAAATATGGTTTTATAATTTTTTCATCTTATCTGAGACAAACTTCTGTTAAAAAAAACAAACAAACAACAACATTAACACAATATTTTATTCTTAATTTTAGGGGTTCTGGGTTCTGAGCCAAAAAGGAGCTAGACATTACTATGCCAGTCACCAAACTGAAACACAACCAAGCAATGTGTCATAAGCATAGCCCACGTAAGCTAAGGTTTAATGAACTGTTTTTCTCTGAGTACACTGTGACTGAGTAGTGTCGCAGCAAACACAAAACTGAACGACAGAGCTATAACAAAAGGAACAGCCATACAGATTAAAACCCACACACTCATGGACAGAATGCCGTATTTATAGGAATTTTTGCAATACAGCATTTGGACATGTTGCTTATATTACTTTTTTATGAAAGACTAAAATAAATCCTTCAAAATATCTAACTTAACAATGCTAGTCAATAAAAAAAATATTTATAAAAGGCTGTGAACTCATTTTTATTTGAGTTTATAACACAACCAGCAGTGTGGAACACAGAAAATGCAATAAAAATAAAAAAGAAAGAAAAAAAGCAGTGGTTCTTACATCTTAACTTTGACTTTTTATTTAATTTTAGAGAGTATGGACCTGTATAAGATATCTCAGGCTTTAATTCTGGTCATTTACAAATAAATATCAATTCCTGCATTTTAGACCTGAAAGGCATTCCAAAAAAGTGACAACATAGGAAAAAATAACTAATAATGTGATTTCAAACAGGGGATTATCATCACGATTTGGTCCAAAACCAGCGTTCAGGAAAAGCTGAGGGTTTGAGGAGTAAAGGTGATTAGAGGAACTCCAGTTTATAATCAAATGTTTAAATGCAATGTTCCTCAAAGAACGATTGGAAGGAATTTACTATAGTTATTTCTTCTTTATAATATCATTAAATGATTCAAAATCTGGAAGAATTTCAGTTCTAAACAGCCTAAACTGAAGAGTGGTGATCTCTCTCCGCTCCCTCAGACAGCACTGCATCAAGAACCGTTATTAATCAATAGCAGATAGAAGCACATGGGTAAGGGATTACTTTATCAAACCTTAATCAAGCTCTACAATACAGAGTTACATTCACAAATTCCACTGTGGCAAAGTATTGCAACTTTAAAGAGCTATATGCTTTACCATCCCTTTTATTTGGAATGTGATGCAGGGTTGAAATGTATGAACAGAGGTTTAATAACATAAAATAAAGTCCACTAGAAAAATAAATAAATATATCAGATTCAGTCTGTCAGTTTGGCTAATGAAGGAGGATTTATGTGGTGAGGTATACATAAGGTGAATAAAATAAGTGAATTTATATAATATCATTTATATTTTCAATGAATTAACCGCTAGTGTGACCGGTTAAGACTACCAGGAAAGTGGGACTTTTTGAATTGGTTGGAGGTTATGATGTAGTCCAACACATAACCACCAGAGGCAGTACAGCCAAACTTCCACCACATGCACCTTTAATTTTTAATAATCCCTGTGTCTAATGCACATCCATGAATAAAACCAACAACTTTGTATCTCAAATGTGAAAATAATTACTAAATAAAAAAGTACTGCCAATATATTATTATACCTATTTTTGCATTACTGAATTCCCTCCATTACAATTTCATATTTTATGTTTATTTGGTTTCTGGGGCTTTTTTTGCTATTATTACAGACCTGTTTCACTGGAAAAAGTAGTTTCATTCTTATACACCGCTCACCAAAATGAAGGGAAATAGAATTATGGGATATTTCATTTTAAAGTGTCCCCTACTTTGTGTGAGTAGTATATTTAACATCTGAGCCACCCAAGCAGGTCGGTTACATTTTTTGAGTCTTGGTCTGCCCAAGGTTTCTTCCTTAAAACGTTTAGGAATTTTTTCCGTTTGCCATTGTCACCTGAGACTTGCACCATTTACGATATTACAAGATAATCTAAGCTGTTTTTATAATTTCTAAGCAATGCTTGATTTAAAAAATGAATAAACATAGACTTAGCAATCTTGTCCAGCCTACGCTTCCTCAGACGCGGCCAGTTGGAGGCACAGTTGAGACGACCGTAGGTCTCCATGAACTATCTGGACCGTTGTGCCACCCGAGGGCTCATACATGTTAAAACATTAAACCCCATCTGTCCCCTGTGTCTTACATGTCTCTCTCTCACACACACACACACACACACAGAGTTGCGCAGTTGAGCATCGAAGCAGAAAATCACATCTCTGCACTTATTGAGCTTATTGCTAGGCAACCTTCCTACCTTCATCAGTCCATCCATTCATGCCAGTCAGGAGAGGCATGACCGTCCTACACACACACACACACACACACACACACCGATGCGCAACAAGATCACAGGCACACGATGATCCCCACACATCTGCTGAGTGTGAGGGATACCTGTAAGCACCACACACACACAAAATAATTTTTAGTACAGCATGTTCCCCATATATGCACCGTTCTCAGAGGGGTACCTGTAACCCATGCCCCCGACACATATACATACATACACACACACGCTCTTAGGTTGGATCAAGCCCCACATCTCCTCCATCTCAAGTCCAGTACATTCTGTCATTCCATGATTATCGTTAATTAAAGGCTATTTAACGAGAGGAAGACTAACAAGCCAGAGACAGGATGAATGAACACGGGAAGAAATGCTGGAAGACTTGAGAGCTCTTCAGTATTCAGTCCTCATGCCTGTGGTCTTACCTGAGAGTTGGTGTGTGTGTGTTGGAGTCATTGGTCCACACGCATGCTTCCTCACACCGAGCCTGCAACGACTCATAAAACCTTCAAATCTAGTCCCCTGAGATAAACAAGTCCTCTGCCGCTTGGATCTCTCTTTTTCGGGTGTGTATTCCCCCTCGTTCCTTGCTCTCCGTGTGTCATGTGTGTGAGTGAGTGTGTGTGCGTGTAAAGCGGAGGACCAGAGAGGACACTGGTGTATGATGTGTGTGTGTGTGTGTGTGTGTGTGTGTGTGTGTGTGTGTGTGTGTGTGTGTGTTTGATTCTCCACTCCAGCAGAGAGACCGAGACTCTCGCTGCATGTTCCACAAAACACGGACATGGATTCAGGAGAGTCAGGATTCTGGGTTCAGTAGGTTCAGGATTCTGCAGCTTCTCCGCTCACGATTCCTTCGTATTTGCTTCTTTCTATCCACAATGTTTTTCTTAAAAATGAAAACGATTCCATGCCAAAGGAATGTCTATAGTACAAATTGTTTCAGGATTTACATCTAGAAGATTGTTGAAATCTTTTCTTTGTATGTACAGTCTTTTTGGATTCGCCACTCAGGACATGGTAGACTTTAGTGTTTGAGTTGAAGGCAACTGGACTTCTTTGAGGCTGTAAATGTATTATAATGTAATATTTTGGATATAACATGACGGCTGGTTTGAAATTAGGCAATTTATGTCAAATTAGAATGACCATAACCAGACTAAAGGTTTAGTTTACAACATCAATTATCAGCCACCTAGAAAGCTGTCTTGTTATCCATTCCTAGACAGCTCAACCCCCGTTGCACCTCGACCCAAGCTACCCTAATGACTCACATGATGATGGTGGGACTTAAAAATGGGATGTGATCCTAATGACTTATGTATTGACAGGGTGGGTCAAGGACTCTCAGGACCACCTCCAAAGTGACAACACTACAAGCTTAAAAACTTTGGACTTCCTATCAGCATCTAGAACTGAAGAAGTCTTTCAGTTCAGAGGTGATTGTCTTCAGGACCCAGTCAAGTCAATAATTCCTTCAACTCAAACACTAAAGCATATTTAAATTTCACATATCTCTTTTAGATTTTTGTAAAAGCATTTTTATTTTGTTAATCTGATTGACAGCATGGTCACCTTACAGTTCTTGAAATCCCCAGTTCAACCTTGACCTTGGACTCCTGTGTGGAGTTTGCATGTCCTCCCCTTGTCCCCCGTGGGTTTATTCCAGAGACTGGTTTCCTCCCACATTCCAAAGACATGGCTTAGGCAATGTGGTAAGTTTGTATGGCGTGGCGTGTTTTGTATGTGGCGTGCATTAGCCCAATTGATATCTCTAAATTGTTTTGTTTGTGTTTATGCCACATCAGCACAGCAAGAAGGAAGAGTTACAATCTCAATCTAAGTCATTTTTAGTATAGGTTAATAATAGTATTGTGTCTTTAAAGGTATTAATAGGTTCCCTGGAATTAATATGATCTCCTGGTGATGTTCACTGTAGGTATTTTACATGTATTGGTGTTAAAATGAGTTTGTTTTGCTTGCAAATGAGACTTAATAAGCCGGTAATAGCCAACATGGAAAGTTTGAGAAGAACCACAGTCAAATGAACAGAACAAAAACCCTGAAAGAAAGGTCAATAAATTCAACCACTAGCAGCTTACACTGAGAAATAAGTTGAACATTTCCTCGAAGGCAGGCTAGCTAAGCTAGGTACACTGATTAACCTTCCAAAAGTCAAGCAAAGACCATTTAGGACTCAAGATAGCTGTTACACATAAGCAACATAAGTTCATATAGAACGGTCTTAAAAGCACATGGCCAACTCTTCTACTTTCCCTCCACTACACTTCCTCTCCATATTTATTAGTAGTTGGGGATTAAAAACGCCACCTACTGGTTGGATGAGGGTCTAAAATTTAAAAAAAAAACTAAAAATAATGGCGTCTAAGTAACAGTCTAGTCTGTTACATGCTGTCACCTGCATAGGCTAGTACATCTTTCAGACAGTGAGCTGGTCTAGTCTAGCGAGGCCAAATTAAATGAGGTCACAGGGGAACCGCATGGTTACTGTTACCCACCCTGTTAATGGAAAAAAAAACTGAGTTAGCCTTCCCACATCACATAAAAGTGGCCCAAAACGATATTTTTCATCATATGGATGGTATTAAATGCTAAAAAAAAATTAATCAGATATTTACAAATACTTTCGTATAAAGTACCATTCCAAGTTATGTAACGACTAAGATTGTAAAAAATAGTTTAACTAGACGGAAGCTAAATAAATATGAACAGAGAAGACATATTTTAAATATGATATATAATATAATCATATAATATTTCGACGAGTATAATAAAATAGAGAATATAACTATAACTATAGCATACAATACCTCATAAATAAATAATATAATCTAGAAAAATCCGACCTCAGCCAGGTTGATTGTGTCCCCAAAACTGAGTGAATTGTGTCGGTTGTGAGTCGCTCTGAGTAAGAACGCCTGCTAAATGAATAAATGTAAAGTGTGTGGACAGGTTTATTGGTTGTGTGTTAATGAATGTGTGTGGCAGAAGCAATGGACAGATGTGGTGACTGAGCTCTTACGCGAAAGCCAGGAATCGTACAGTAAAATAATTCCTCAGTAGTAAATACAGCTCAGGCTTATAGTGTGTTTGAACATTGCTCCCTCTAGCGGTCAATAAAGCACACTGCTCTTAAATGTATTCTAACCGAAAACTACTTTCAACGTTTATAAACGTTTGAAATTAAACTAATTATTGCTTCCTTGTCTTTAATGTTTTAGAAACTTACTCAGTCTGAAAATATTATTCTACAATGTAAATATTAAAGAATGAATGTTTCCAACAGCGTGGTAAATTCTCCAAACCCCACCTCCTAGTAATGTTCATTTTCAGCCATGTTTTACCATGCAGCGTTTGGTGTAAATATTGTTATTTAAATGTAGGCTATATTACGTCAAATAATTCCTCTGTCACAGCCCTTTCTCTCATTGTTTTCTATTATAATTTCTAATTTATGTGCTTAGTAGCCCAGATTGTTATATTACAAGACATATGGTCAACGCTTATTAATTTATAGTGAGTATTTAGACGCTTAAAAGTTGCTTTACTCAGCACATAATAATGTCAGCTTCATAATGTCAGAAAACGCAACCACAAAGGTTAAAACTAGGTTAAAATACAAGCATAGCATGGGTTCACCACTGGGAATTAAAACTAAAAGCAGACACTGTTCTAGACAAGAATCTTGAACCTGGGGGTTATTTATTTAACTCAAGTATACATGTGCACTCTATAAAAATCCAAAGCATTTATTTCCAGACGTTTATAATCATAAATAAAACAAGACTAATCATTTGCGTTTAATGCGTTACACATTCTGCACCAGTAGATGTCAGTCTCTACACATTCAGCGATACTGCTGCCCCCAGTGGCCAAAATGAAAAAATTAAAATCAGAAAGATTTTCATTAAGCTATTAGGATTATTATGTTTGAGTGGCATGTGGTTTTCAGGTCGGCAGCGAGTCCTCAGCAAAAAATGACACAGATTCAGATCCTAATTCACGTTCATCTCCATCTGTTTTGGTCCGAGCTGTCCCACGTTTATTCTCCAGATTCAAGGTGAATCCAGCACATAATCAACGTCATATAGGACTAAACTGTATAGACCAAAATTTGTACTCAAGATCATTTTGTCAGACTGAGCAGTTAGCATTAGCATCTAGTGTGCCGAGTTCATAAATAAAGTGTTTTGCTTTTACTTTTCACTTTCAATCCATGAATTCCATTAGATTTTTAGCACTTTATCATAAAATAAGCTTTATGCTAATGATTTTAGATAGCTGTGGATTAATGTAAGTGTTAAAGATTCAGTACAGATAATAACTCATACAAGAGGGAATTTCTGAGGATGTGGAACAATTTTATTCAAAACTTGTTACTCCTTATGTGCTCAGTACTGGACGTTTTCGGTTCTCGACCAGCCTTCTTGTACAAAGAACAATCCTAGAGCATACCCTTCACAATGCCCTGATCTCGACATCATTGGGTCTGTCAGGGCTTACTTGAAGGGACAGAACGAGACAACCATGGTTTTCAAGTTTTCAAGAATCGTGTCAGGTTATCAGAGGAGCTGGGAAACTTCCACAGCAATCTATAAATATTAATCTGCAAATTCTGTGTATTTATAGATAACGCGATCACTCACAGGGATTTCAGAGAAACAAATGACATCTTGTAAACACCACTAGAAAAACCCAGACAGGACGCGCGTGGGCTACAAACCCACAACTGTGTGCTCGCTTACGAGACACTCACTCTCTCTCTCTCTCTCTCTCTCTCACACACACACACACACACACACACACACACACACACACACACACACACACA
>JAUZST010076548.1:0-21101 GCA_034779995.1 Parotocinclus haroldoi | reverse complement strand
TGTGTGTGTGTGTGTGTCTGTGTGTCTGTGTGTGTGTGTGTGTGTGTGTGTGTGTGTGTGTGTCTGTATCTGTGTTTGTGTGTGTGTGTGTGTACGCTATTAAGAAAAAAAACAGTGTTATGCACACCTCCCTCAATAGGTCTTATACTGTAACCTTACACATACATTGACTTAGTTTCAAACGAATAAAAACACACCTGAGGAGGTTCAGTTTTCTCTTATTGTTATGATTATGTTGATGCTAATTTTCAAGTACATTGTGAAATTGCTGATTATGGTCCGTATCTAAGCTGTTCACTTGTGATTTGTGATCAAAATGAAAACATTCACATGGATGAAAATCTATTTGCCCCTAAACAAAGCCATTGTGTTGACAACGTAAGCTCCCATTTTCCCACCCACATCTTATGACCCATAAACTGTCAGTGACTAACACTGACTTTTCATTCTAAAAAGCTATGCAAGTATGAAGCATGATTATGAATCAGTTAATAAAACTAGCTACTGCTTATGATTCAGTAGCTCCAAAATGCTGAGAACTGTTGAGCACACCTGGTTAGCAGTGGTAAGGATCTTCTGACAGTGCCCCGATGATCTGGCAACAAGATGTTTTGTTTCCCAAGGCTCATTAATGTCAAGGGCAATGGAGAATATCCTTTTTAGTCTGAACCAACATAAATGGTACTGTGGCCCAAATTAGACAAATAGGAATGCTGGATAAATACTGGTGAATACACACTGTAAGGCCAAAACTGCGTATACATCCTTTCTGATTAGTAATCTGTTATTTAGCTAAATGTGGATGGGTTTATAATATAAAGCAAACATGCATAGAACTTCCAGAGACAATAGTAGAAGAACAGGTATAACACTTTTATAGGTTTTTACCTTTGTGTTCATGTTCATCGATTGTCTGCTCCAAAAGATACCTTTGAGATGAATTGTAATGCCACATCTGGCATTATTCTATTTTGAAATATGAGTATGATGTTTATCCCAGCCCAACACAGCATCACAAATATTTCTCAAACAGTAACATGAGCTTTGATGCTTCTCAGAACTTTTTTTGGACCCACAATACTGTATGTCATAACATGGACATGAAAATTGTGTATACATGCAAATGTGAAATTAGAGATATCCTTTCTTCTTACTGGCCTTAGTTTATATACTTATAAAAGTGTGTGTACATACCTGTGTATCTGTAGGTCCCCATCAAGTACCATAGCATGATCTGAATAATTGTGTTAATGTACAGTACATTAATGTATTGTATGTACATTTTCCTTTTTAATACATTAGTAAAAACTACAAAAATTCTGTTTCTATTTATAAAAATTCCCCATCACTCTGCACCCAGTACCCCACAATGAAAAAGAGGGATGTAAAGAGGAAAAAATAAAATTTCCAGTCAAGGTGTAAAAAATATCAAAGACGATCAGTGGAAATGGGAATTCAATTTTAAGTGTCATAGCAAACCAGTTATATAAATTTGCAAAGAAAACTCTGTTTTAAGTTTTTTATGAGGTTCTAAAATGTGGTTTTGATTTTAACACAAGGAGTCAATGGAAATGTGTAAAGAAATTGAAAGGGAACACAGTATATATAGAGTACAACTATATAAAAGCTATCAATGCTATCTATATATACAGGTTGAGTCAAAATTTGCAGGACATGTTGCACGTTGCGTCATGTACTTTGTTGCGATTTCTTAATCGGTAAGCAGTCTTTGGACATTCACGTCGCCCACAGTACCGTTACCTCAGAATTTGGCTATGAGTGATGCAACAGTGCTATGTGAAATTGGTGGACTTTTTGAGTGTCAGTTGTTGAAGACTGCAGCTATGATATAGCAGCTGTGTTTCCTGGACATCATAATCAATTCCATCAAAGTCAATTCCATCATTAGTTACCTGTGATGAACAACAAAATTTTTTAACTTAATGTGTTCATAACTTTTGAATGCTATGTGACCAATAGCATTATAGCCTATAAGATATTCCTTCTCACCCATTACTTGTTGGGGTATTCAGATATGTCATGTTTCCTTTTGTTTCTAAGATAAAAGGATATCCTGTTACAAGGCTTACCTCAAACTCCTGGTCCACTCGCTGGTCCGCTCGCCACTTGCTGCCTGGCTGACGCACATCGCGACTTATTGCCATCGAATATAGGCGGTGACATCCTGGAGCGTATAGAGCTGACGGATGTGTACGGGGGAAAACCCTGAGGTAGCTAGCACGTTAGGGATAGATTCAGGGTTTCCCTTTCCGTCCTCACTCGGCTCCTATCGAGCCTCGTTCCAGCCGGCTTCCACGTGTGCTAACACATGCTCGAGCTCACGCTCACCCTCACCCTCTGCCGTTCCGGAGCTCCTCTGTGCCACTCTACATGGGAAGCGTCCCAAATGATTTTGAAGTCGACCCTTGGCGTGGAAGACAGGGATCTGCCACCCTTCGGGCTGGTGTGGATTCGGGGTCGGTAACTTCTGCAACCGTGGGTTACCCCTGGAGCACCTTTCAACTCCCATGTCAGTCTCTGGGGTCGATGGACAGCAGCTCCTAGGGGGCCCTATTAGCCACCGGACCCGTCCCATGACGCTCCGAGTGGGACGGCATCAGGAACGGCTCTTGTTTCTTGTAGCCACATGCAGGTCATCCTGGGTCACCCTTGGCTAAGCGGCCTAAGTGCAAGGGGGACACCTTCGCCTCACCCCATGTGCGGGTCCCCCGGAGCACCTGCCCCAGATCCCACCTCGGTGCCATGACACGGCCGAGGTGTTCAGCCATGCTGGTGCCCAACCCAGAGGAGGGGCCATGGGTCCCTGCCCGTCACATTCTGGACCCCACCCTGATATGGGAGTTGTAGCGCGACCGAGCCGCCGCTCTTGGGCCGTCAGGAGCAGTCCCGTAGGGTGCGCCGGTGGGGCTGGGGGTACTATTACGAGGCTTACCTTAAACTCCTGGTCCGCTTGCAACTCGCCCCGGTAGCCGTAAAAAGAGTGTCCGGTGATGCAGATTATATTCAATGTTTAATTGACGACGTGATATCAAACACCTGGGGTCTCTACTATAATAGTACAAGCCCCAGTGTTGTTCAGTGCCATGTCGCCACAGAATGTACGGTTCCTTGCTCGCGTACCTTAATGCACCATAGCGAGCGCTTAAACCGTAGCACATCGCCTTCATTCGGTAATTCGCTGCCTATGTCGCAACTTATCGCCATCGAATATAGACGGTGACATCATGTAGTGTATTTAGCTGACGGATGTGTACGGGGGAAACCCCTGAGGTATCTAGCACGTTAGGGATAGATTCAGGGTTTAGCTTCCCGTCCTCACTCGCTCCTATTGAACCTCACTCCAGCCAGCTGCGTGCTCAAATTGAGACGCGACTTCCTCGTATGCTACCACACGCTGAAGCTCACGCTCGCCCTCTCGCGTTCCGGAGCTCCTCCACGCCACTCGATTTAGGATGCATCTCAAATCGATGCCTTCTCATACCTACTGCACATCTGCCCTCTGCCGTTTCGGTGCACATGGGTGCCATTCCCATTTGGGACGCAACACAGCTGCGTGACTTTTTCCCTTTTTTAGTTTTTGTAATTTGGAGAGCTTTTTGCTCTGCCTCTTTAGTTATTTCCCCAATATTATTATACATCATGGGGTTCCTTCCTTCCCGCATCCTTGGGTCCTAACATACATCATAACATATCCTGCGTCTTTTGATCCACCATTCATATATAGTATTTATTTACTCAAAACCACAGGTAACGAAGTTCATATATGAAAAATAGATCAAACTAAGATAACTGTACTAATATTTAATAATTCATTAGCTCTATCAACATGAATCAAAAAACAGAATTAACCCATGAAATGCTTTTGTGCAAGATTCTGCATTTTTCATTGCTGTTAAGATAATCACAGCTCTGCTCACGTCTGTAGGCATTTTCTTGCACAACTGTGTGTAAATGTACTGTAGATTCCCTGTTGCTTTGAGTTCACTTTAGAGGGGGCAAAGCAAACAGAAACCCCTTATTTCTCCTGTTTTAGTTGGAGGTATCAGCCACCCACAATGTAACAGACTCACGCCCCTCGCTGGCCATTGGCTGCATGGTTTTTTTTTTCAGATGCTGTAATGCATTTTGGGACTTCATGGGGAATGCCTGTACAGCCTAAACAGAGGAAACCTGACATATAACCGATGGTTCTTGGGGAAATATATGACTGGAGGTTCGTGCATTGCCATCAATGCATTACTGTCACTATTAGTGAAGTCCTGAAACTTAATGAGTTAGCATTTGCCTTCAAAGGTTAGACCAATTGAATGAGAAAATAGTTGCTTATGCATGTGTGTGTGTGTGTGTGTGTGTGTACGTACGTATACACATATGCACGTTTGCACATATGTGTTTGTGTCTGTCTGTCAGAGTGTGTGAGAGAGTAACAATGTAAGTAGTAAGGATTAAATAGTCAGTGGCTCTCTTTCTCCCTTTCCCTTTGTCCACTGGCGTTGGAACAGTGGTTCCAGCACTTACCAGGTTTGGCACCAACAAAATGCAAAATCATACAGTTACAAAAATACTGGTTCATTGCACTGTTTCTGCCACAAAAAGACACATTATTTTATGTTATATTTATTTAACATGGTGTAATGGACATATATAAATTGGAGGATCAAACCTTTCTGATGACCTTGGTATCTGCAAACAACTGAAAGAACAAATCAGTTTTCCAGGATATTTTAGCCAGCATTGTAGTGGAAACCCTATACTAAATTCATGAAAGGATCATGGATTTAAATAGCGCTTTTTACAACGTAACATTGTCTCAAAGCAGCTTTACAGTATTACATTATCTTGAAAGGCCAATCCCAAGTTGTGCAAGCCTAGGGTGACAGTGGCAAGGAAAAACTCCATAAAATGGTAAGAAGAAACCTTGGGAGGACCAAGACTCAACAGGGGACCCATCCTCCATGGATGGCATAGATGTTAATGAAATAAATACTAAAAGTATATTAAATTATAGTAACATTAGGTTAAAATAAATGAAAAATTAATAATAAAATTTAAATTAGTAATTTATACAATTATTCAATTGCTAAAACATATCTAATTGTGGCTTAAGACGTACACACAGTATTGTAAATCATTAATTTAGAATAAAAGTAAATTAAAATTTAAATAAACAGATGCTAAATACATCTGCAGAAGCCTGGAGCTACACTGCTCACAAAAATTAGGGGATAATTCATTAGGGGATATTTCATTAGGGGATATTTCATTTTAGCGTATCCCATAAATTTTTGTGAGCAGTATACAACATGCAATATACTAATTTTTCCTGGGAGAGCGTATATCTATGATGGAATTTATAGACCCTTTGTAATATAACTTTTTGGGGTACTAGATATCCAAATGGCAGATCAGCTTGTTAATCCAGTGAACTTTTTCATGTTTATAGGTATTAACAGTTAGCAACAATGTCTAATATAAATAGGTCTGAACAACTGAGCCACTGCTTATGATGTACAATTTTACCTTAGTAATGGGTCTCAGATCTGTTTGTTCAACACGCTCCAGACTTTAAAAGTGCATGCAGAAAATGGCCTATGAAGTGTAGCCAACTTTTGGAAGAACACAACAATTCAAAAGTAAACAAATTTCTGTAAATTATTCTGTCAAGACCTATTCATTTGTTGTATGAATAAGTCAAAACATCCCAAAATGAAAAACATTCATTGCATTTGTGTTGATGCTTGTCATAATGCAGTTACACACATCACCGATATCTCTAGGAAGAGTTCAAGAATTCAGAGAAACTTGTCAACTGCCTCCCGGTAGTGTTACTTTGGGATTGCTTTTCCATGAAGCCCAGCAGATCACTGCCAACCGCAAGCTGGGAAAGCAGCGGGCCAAGTTCAACAGACTGGGTAGTACTGTGTTTGTGTATACACGAGATTGCATTGTGTGTGTGTGTGTGTGTGTGTGTGTGTGTGTGTGTGTGTGTGTGTGCGTGTGGCTAGATCCTTTGTTTATTCCACCATACTTGTTGCAAGCAATCACTGCAAAAACTGCAGAGCTTCTAAGTAGTGCTGTTTAAATCTTTGTAAATGGACAACTCAATGCAACATATTATTATTAAAGATTATACTGTGAAAAATCTGCAAACATAAATACATTAACAATAGAATATGTATTAATACTTAAATACATGCTAAATACAGCATACATATAAAAATCACTATGAACAAAATGCCTAGAATGTGTCTATGTTTTACTAGCAGTGCCCATACTTCTCTGTGTAATGGTGTAATGCAATGTTCCTTTTTAAGGTTGAGTTACTACTGTATGTCCCCGATCAGCATGAACATCATTAGGGAAATGATCAAGCATATACTTCTGTCTGGAGTAAGGCTTTCTTTCCAAACAAAAGCAGAATTAGACACTGTCTGGAAGCGAGGCTGAAACAGACTGCCCAAGATGATAACTATGTTTGGCGTAATAATGTAGAGCGAGGCAGATTGCCTGAAAACTGATCCCTTTTACAACACTTTAAAGCTCAAGACCAAGTGTATTCCTAATATTTTGAATTAATATGAAACATGGCTTTTGTTACCAACTTGCCAATATATATATACATACATATAGTGGTTAATTAGTCTAAGTATATTGTGAAAAGTTACATGTAAACAATTTACCAGCATTATGGACGAAGCTGTAGGAATGTAAAGACATTATCCTTTAACCCTAACCAGCCCATTACTATTATTTGTTGATCACCATGTGCTGTGAAGACAAACCAGTTGTCAATGCATTTTGTAGTCTCTGACTACTTAGTTGCTGCATTATATATTGTATATTATTATACAGTATGTGGTAACTGTGGACACACAGAAGTAAATCTATTAAATTGACTAAGAACAAGTTACTAGGCCTCAAATTATTAAATGGTCAACACAGTTTTTTCACGGCGAGAAAGTCTTTGGTTTGATACCCAAGTGGGGCAGTTTGGTTCTGCATGTGCTGTGTGGGTTAGGAGATGTTTTGGAGCAGTGGTTCTGTCAGCAATCTATTATCAAAAGGTACAATATCAAAAAGTACCCTCTGAGAACCTTTTTATAGAACAGCGAGTCAAGTCAGATTTATTTCTATAGTGCTTTTTATAATGGAGCATTGTCTTAAAGCAGCTTTACAATATTATATTATCTTAAAAGGCCAATCCTGAATTGAGCAAGCCTAGGGCAACAGTGGCAAGGAAAAACTCTCTAAATGTTGAAGGAAGAAACCTCGGGAGGACCAAGACTCAAAAAGAGACCCATCCTGATTCCTCACTCTAGGATCCCCGGTTCGATCCTGGCATGATTTATGCCTTTTCAATACTGTCCCAACTCTTCCTGACTTGGGGTTATACTTCAACTTCATAAAAGTTTAATTTAGGCCATTATAAAATGTAGAAGCTCAACATATATATTTTATACATGAAAATCTGAAAATTAAAAAAATGTGTTTAAACACATTGTGCAATGTCACAAATGTCAAATGTCACAAATCTTCTTAAACTAGTTTCTTGAGCATGACAGTGAGCTCACTGTACTCAAATGACCTTCAAAGTCACCAGATTGCAATTCAACAGTGTACCTTTGGTATGATGTGGAAAGGGATGTGTGGCTGATAAATCTGCATCAGCTGCAAATCTTCAGGGTTTTTTTATTGAAGCCACCAAAAAAATCAAGAGCCAACATTTTCTTCTACAGATTTCAATAGTGATTTGGCATCATATGAACATCAAACATTGCAGCATTTACAATGTTGGCAGTACATATAAACTGAAAATGCACATCTGGGTCTGTCACTTAATGTTAGTGTCCAAAATGGGATCGCAGTCTTTGAAAGCTGTGGAACTATTATTCCCCTAACTGTGCAATTGAACTGTTCAGTAATGTCTGATCTCAGCTTTTTTGATCTTTTTTTCCACTTATCCATTTCATGGTAGCAATGACAGCAGGGCAAGCAAAGAAGCCCAGGCCTCTGTAACTTCAACCAGCTCTGCCTGGAGGATCCCTTGCGACTTCCTGACCAGCCTGGAAATATAATCCCTCCTGCAGGTCCTGGGTTTACCCCGAGGCCTCTTTCCAGTTGGCTGTGCCTGATATCTACCCAACAAGAGACAGGAGCCAGCCTTAACAGATGCCTGAACCACCTCAACTCCTTACCTGATCACAGAGCAACTAACAGCAACTAAGTGGAGAAAGATTATTACTCATAAATAAGCCAATAATAATCCCAGTAAAACAATAGCATCAGTGCTTCCTTATCAGAACTCCACCCTCTCTCTCTCAAAGATGGCTGAATATTCTGAACTGTTGTTGGACAAATTCCCACACAACAGTCAAAGTGTAAACATCCATTCCATCAAGTGCTCCTTTAGACAACACAGTGAACCATTGCACCATTGGACAGTGAACCATTGCACCACATCTTTACAGTTAATCTATGGGACTGTGGTAGCATAGCGGACCTAGTAGGTCCAGGGTTCAAATCCCATCTCTGCCAAGCTGCCACAGTTGGGCCCTTGAGCAAGACCACAACTGCTTGGATTGTAAGATTGTCAGTTGTAAGTCGCTCTTGATAAGGGCATCTGCTAAATGCCATAAATGTAAATGTTAATTTTGTTTTTGGTGTTTCCACATGGTCTCATTTTGTCTATTCGGGCCTATTGGGCTGTATGGCATCTTCATCCATGTAAATTTCCCGGTACCCATCTCCCAGACAGGGTACCCAATTATCTTTTCTTTGTGTTTTTCATAAAAGTGGTTCATGGATCTTCACACCAGCCATGTTATTCTTGGGAGACCCTACTGGTCATTAGACAACACAAGTTCTTCCAACATGACAAGAGCCAAATCCATGAAGGTTCTGCTGAAATTTATGCAACTAATAGAGAAGGAAAGCAGCACTGATACTTGACCATCGGTCACAGTGGTAGCATATTTGACGGTGGCACCTTATACACCTTATACAAATCATTTTACTCATAATATGTGTTAACGCATTAGAAAACATAACAATATATATATATATATATATATATATTTCATATTTTCTTCGCTTAGTATAGATTACAATTATAGATTAAGCCTTTCACTGAGTTAAGGGACGTATATTACAAAGAAAAGTGAAAATTACCATCAGCTTTGTTGTGAAAACATGATAGTATGCATGTCTGTGTTACATCATCACTCCAAACAATGCAGGCAGACATTAAAAGTTGCCCGTGCATCTAGACATAACAAGGCGGGCCAATATAATCAGTTTTACTTACTTTGATGATAAAGTTGGCTTTTGATGATTCCCTTTTGGCTGAATACCACAAGGCGTTCTTTTTGTCATTACTGCATATCTGTCCAAAAACATTGTTTGTAGTGTATCCTAGAAACACCCAAACATGATGGGTCTTCTTGTGGTCACTTCTCTCACACGTTGTGATATTGTGTCTGACTTTTCACAGATGTTCCTACTAATCAGACACTGTAACTGTGTTCTGCGCCTAGCATCTTACTCCACAAACTCAGACCTGATTTATCTTTAAGACAGTTTCCCTTGCACTACAATTCTAGACATATGTATTGTTTCTGGCCTTTGGCTTTTTTCGAGTTTGTGATATCGCGAGACTTGGATTGCATGCTGCAGTAAGTTTCCAGAGAATGACATTCTGCAGTCACTTTTCCTTATCTGACATGCACATGATTCATAATTCATGCACAGACATGAAACGTCACAGAGAAATATAATTTAATCACAGACTTTACTGATCCAAAATTTCGTAATGCTGGAAATTGTAATAAATATCCATAGTTTACAGAGTAATTTCCTGCATATTCTTGACTCATACTCAAGTTGCAGATTATACGAGTCATAACACATTTGATCTGATGAAAAGCCAGTTTAAAAAGAACAACAGAAAATATCACCATATGGCTTATTACACGAGCATAGCTACAACTAGTGCTTTTGCTGGTAGGGTGGTTTGTGGGCATAGTCCTTTAAGACCATTGGATGTTATAATTCCTGCATTTGGAGGTCAAACACATATGGGGCTGTTTATCTCAGCCAGCCATAAACAATACAGACAGGATGAACGTGGGTCAGAGGAAGGAGAGGTGAATGGCTAAAAATCTGCCTAGACACTGACAGTTGCAGATCTGTTTTATGCAGTTGCTTTCCTTTCTCCTCTCAGTTATCCATAGTTCACAGGGGAATATGACTCAATTCTGAGTTCAAGTTTAATGCTCCAGCTAGTACAGCTGCAGTTGCTCTAATTTTCTGCCATGTATTTTTATTACTGTGCTTTATTTGTAATTAGTGGTGTTAGGCTGGTATGTGGCAGACGTCTTTAATATAGTTCTTCTCCTTCACATAGCTCTTATTTATGAATAAACCTTATATAGCTGGCTACACACATAGCTCTAAATAAAAAGAGGACTCTCAGAGGCCACTTCATAAATCCACCTTTCTGTAATGTGTTTGATTAACAACATTAAGACCATGACCATTTTTAACCATTCAGTGCTGTAAATACACTTGGAGCCTTTTGATGAACAACACTGTATTCCAGGTTTCCAACTGAAAATCTGCACTGATTTGTAGCATAGCGTACAGTGAATTACCAGGAAGTCTGATTCTGAGAGTCTAGTAATATCTCCACTGGGGCTACAAGCATCAGAGCCCACCGACATATCTGTCTGATTCACGTTGAATGTTTCTAGGCTTCATTATTTACTAGTAGTAGTATTTTTAGTAGCACGTCATTTAGGTTTATGCCTGGTGAGTACTTTTCTTTTGAGAGAGATTTTTCAAGCTGTGCGTTGCGACTACAACAAGACCAATTAATTGCAGGGTGGAGGTTACTACAACATTGCAATATGGTATAGCACATCTGCTGTAAATACATCCACAACTATAGGAAATGATCTAAACTTTCCCTTGTTCTGTGGGACTTTTTGCGAGACATGAGAAACTAACTGGACCATTTCAGTGTCTGTAAAGTATACATATTGATTGCAAGGAGTAAATTAGCAAATGTTTATTTATTTCAAAGACATGACTGAAGACCGCCTTCAGTCATCAATCCTGTCCGCTGTAACCAAAATAATCCATCATTTGACCTGAAACTGAGGAAATGATATAATAACCAACCCCTGTGTGACTTGTCTTGCTTTAAACTTGGACATGTGGGGTTTATAACTTGGTGATTAACATAGATTGATGGACTTAAACATGTTCAGAGGTCAGCTTTAGAACAAGGTGACAACTGAGTGTCCTCTAACAGTGTATCACTTTCCTGAACCTTGTGAAACTCTAGATGTGAAGTGGGTGGATGGGTTTATTCCCTTCTGATACAACCTGATCAATCAACCATAAACCTTTGTTGTATATTAAGCCGAGTATATTAGGTAAAATTAGTAAGGACATATTTTAAAATGCCAGACAAAGGGAAATAGACAACTCAGTTGTTAGAAATGTATTTTCCATTTTTGTGTTTAGCGAAGGTTATCATAAGCCTCAATGTGATTCTAAGCAAACACTGGAAGACTAGTTAAACAACATATAAACACATGACGCCCAGGTGTGTCTGGTTACCTTCAAAGAAATAAACTCCCACAAAGAACCATTAAAAATAACCTTTGGACCCTGAGAAATAGTTGCCATTTCCTAGTGAAGAAATTATGGTGAATTATCCATGTTTCTATTATCCAATTTAACTGTGTAATTGGGTTTCATAATTAAATGTGTAACACTGGTTGGTTTGTTAGATGGTCCAGTATTTTCAGTAATAGCTGATGCTCTTGATGTTTGTATGATTATCTGCATTGTACCACAGCCATATAATTGACGTAAATCAAGAAGTGCATTTAAATGTAATATTAAAAATATGTATACTATAGGAGTGGTTGTGTGAATTTAAAGTTAAATAGTATGAATGTATATGTTCCAAAAACCTTGATCTTGTTGACTTTTTAAGATGATTTCTCTTCTGAAAGGGAGATACAGCTATTTGCATACACCTTTCAAGAGTACCATCTTTGAACCTTTGTTGGTTATGACACTGCCTAAGAGTTTTGCATTTTGTATATATTAAGTAACCTTTTTTGTAATTTCTCAGACACTGGAAGGTTGCTCTTTGATGTTTTTTGTCATAGATGTTTTTATTTCTAAAATTCCGTTACAGTAGGCAACAAGTATCAATCTTTTTTAAACGCGAAGATTGCCAACACCCTTAAATTGAGCTGCAGCACAGTGGCCAAGACCATACAGCATTTTAACAAGACAGGTACCACTCAGAACAGGCCTCACCATGATCAAGCAAAGAAGTTGAGTGCACATACTCAGCATCATATCCAGGGCTTTTGGCTTTGACTTTTGAGAATAGATGTAGGAGTACTGCCAGTATTGCTGCAGAGGTTAAAGGGGTCAGTCTGCCAGTGCTGAGACCATACGCCACACACTGTATCAAACTGATCTGCATGGCTGTCATCCCAGAATGAAGCCTCTTCTGAAGATGATGCACAAGAAATCTCACAAACAGTTTGCTGAAGACAAACAGACTATGGACATGGATTACTGGAACCATATCCTGTAGTCTGATGAGACTGAGATTGGACTGGCTGTAGAGAGCTACAGTTAGGTGAGGGAACCATAAATGGAAACATGGACTGTGACTGTGACGGAAGGTGGAGAAATGCACCTAGTCTCCACCAGCTCTGTGATGTCATCATGGAGGGCAAAGAGGATTCCAGTGGCAACCTGTGAAGCTGTAGTGTTGGAAAATAATGGTGGCCAAACATAATATTGACACATTTGGTACAATTTGACAATTTTCACTTTTGATGCCATTATTTTAGACATTAATGGCTGTGTGTTGAGTTATTTTGAGGGCACAACAAATTTACACTGTTATACAAGCTGTAGACTGACTATTACGTTGTCTCAAAGTGTCATATCTTCAGTGTTGTTCAATTAAAATATATAATAAAATAGTTACAAAAATGTGAGGGGTGTATTTACTTTTGTGAGATAATGTATGTGATGGAGGAGGTAAAAGTTCTACCGTTGTATGGCTTGTCTCACTTCAGCATTCCTACTGGCAGCGGAACCAACAATTGCAGTGGTATGAATGTAGACCTCGCAGGAGCTCCATGGGGCCAGTGGGGGTTGGGAAAATTGATCTCATGCAAAAGAGCATAATGAGTCAGAAGAAGGAAGTGACAGAGAGAATATTGCATTAACCATGTTATAGTAAAATTTCTTTTGTTTTTGAAATTTGTTTAGTAGAATAATTACATTGAAAAATGTCCATACGCAATGAGCATTTTCTTCCCCACAAAAGAACAAACTTGATGTGGTTACTGATTATATTATATGACACAATAGGAAATTGAGATCTAGGGGCAAGTAAGAGGCAAGAGTCTTAACATGATCCAGGACAGGATGTGGGTTTTGTCTAAAGTGTGCATAATGTAAGCTAACTCTTAACCCCCTTCCATGTGGAAGCATTGATGCACCAGAGTTTTTTGCAAATCAGAGACCAGCTCACGACTGCGCTTTGCATGCTTCAGACTGTGACGTTAAATGATGTTAGTCATACGGCTGGAAATCTTGTGGGTGGACCACCAGAGTGTTGGAGTTGGTGTACAAAGTAATGAATCATTTTGGCAGACACAGAGTAATACATGCCTCCCTTCCTTGTTCTTACTGGGTGTTTCTCCATTTTTAATGAAGTCCATTGCTTATGACTGCTCATTCTCTGGTTATTTACACCACTTTCTCTCGTATGTTCAAATTGGGATGAAAGGCATTCTTCACACCATCAGAAGACGTATTTGCCTCACCCAACAAAACACTCGGATATCCACCTATTCAATTTTGGACTATTCATTTTAGCACTGCGTTTTGAGGCATTACATTACAGTAGTCTGTAATATACACCCACTGAGCACCTTATTAGGAACAGATAAAGTATGAGAGTGGCACAAGAAGCAAGCAAGCAAGAAGGTAATGAGTTTGATCCTGGGAACTTTCTGTGTAAAGCCTGCATGTCTTTCCTGTGTCCCAAAGTTTACTTTAAGTTAATTGATGTCTCTAAGGTGCCCCTTGTATGTGAGTATAAATCTGCTATGATCGACCAAGACCTTGTCTAGGCTTGTTCCAGCCCTATGCTGCTTGAGGGCCAACCCTCTTGCAGCCCTGTAGTGGATCAAATAGATTCAATAAAGAAAATATGAATTAAATAAATTGTGCCATTACACTGTACACCGATTCTTTCATTCAATTACAAGCTCATAATTAGCCAGCCAAAGGGCAGCAGCAGAATGCAAAAAATCATGCAGAGATTGGATAGCAGCTTCAGGTAATGATCACATGATATTTTAGAGGGTTGTACAGAAGGAGAAGTGTGATCTCAGCTGCTTTCTACAGTGGAGTGATTGTTGGTCTCAGATGGGTTGGTTTGAACATTTGAATTGCTGATCAACAGTCTCTATAGTTTACCTAGAATTGTGCAATAAAAAAGCATCCACTAAGTAGCAGTTCTGCAAAATGCAAATGCCTTGTTGATGAGAGTGGTCAACAGAGAATGGCCAACGTGGTTTGAGCAGACAAAGGCAACGGTTAACTCAGATAGCCACTCTGTACTATAGTCATGAGCAGCAAATCATCTCAGATTGCTCAACGGTTTGAATCTTGAGGCAGATGAGCAATGACAGCAAAAAGAACTGAGGCTGAGGATTAATCTTGTGATGAATTTCTGCAGAGACCTACAGGTGAACTGCCTTGGGCCAACAGCCCCAGCTGGTGCAGGATGTGTAAGTATGTTTTCAGGTCAAACTTTGAGTGTATATTAGTGTATATTAGTGTATGTGACAATTTCAACAAGCCCTTTTTGGGACAATACTATCTTCTACATAACCTGTATAGAAGCAAAATCACTGTTTGAACGTGAGAACAAATAAGACAATCGTTACTGTACATTAACATAAAGCACACCATTGTTTGCAGCATTCAAGTTGGCCACCATGATGGTGACATGGTCTGACAGGTTTCACCCTTTCCCCACAGGTTGTGTCTAAGAGATTGTGCTTTGGATCTCACAAATCGTAATTGTCAAACCCCTTGAAGGATACATCATTTTACTTATATTGGGTAATCAACCCAGGATAACTTACCTGTGCAGCTGTTTGCCAAACTACCTATTTCATGCATCCTTCCTATTGTTTTATGCCCCTCTGTGAATAAGCTGGATCTTTTGAGTTTTAGAGCATCAGTCATTCTGCAGAACATGAGTATGTCCACGTTCTTCTCACATCCTGTTTGGCCTCATGGGGATTTCGCAGGCCCACATCAGGCTTGCCCTGACCCTGAACAGTTCCTCAGGATCATCATTCACTGACAAGATGCAATCCCCCCGCCATGCTGTCATCATGCCTGAGGTCTTGTGGAAGGTACTCTGTGGCTTTCATTGTTGAATTGTTGTAGTCTAAACTCGTTAAATTGTCACAGTAATGTGGTTAGTCAAATGTTTGACCCTGCCACTTTGTAATATTGCTGTAAATAGTTTTCAGTTTATGCTTCAGCTTTTCTAGTAAGTTCCTACAACACAGTGTTAAAAATATAAATCCTGCCTATGGTCACTCCTAAACTTGAGTCAAACATTTGCTATGCTTACCTCTGTGAAACAAAATTGCCTCCTGGCACATTCACATGTACACTGCTCACAAGAATGGGATTATTATTCATTTATTATGGGATATTTAATTCCCTAATTTTTTGAGAAGTGCATTTGAGCAGATTCTATGGTATTATGTCATGAGTATTTATGTAGACTATGGATAGGCTGGTCAGAATCTGGTAAGTGTCACCAGTTCCAGGGGAAAACTGTTGTCTTTTGGTCATGATTTCCGGTTTTCAATTGATAAGTTACATATGTCTGCTGTGATACATTTGGAGGCAGGATGCTTGACACATACATATACCAGGGAGTTTTGAGTCAGTAGGGATCTGTTCTGAGCTGTGTGTCCAGTAACCAAGTCATTGGATACAGAGGCAGAAAGAGAGAGAACATTACACTTTACATTTTAGTTTTTGATTTACCATTAATTAAGCTCTTAACAAAATAATACTTTTTTGGCTTCAGTTTTTTCCCTTTTGTCAGTATCTTGCCTGTTGTTGAAATATTTTATTAATACATTTGACAGAAATATATATGTTTGGCTCAATAGTATTTCTTACCTATACTCTATGCAGTTTATTAGATATATAATAAGACAACTATGCTGAAAATTTAGTCTATATTCTCCTTCAAAACACCAAGTGTGCTGTGTTTGAAAATAAAGAGGATTACAGCAATTAATTTGAAGGTAATATTAGACTGAGCCATTTTCAGTCAAATGGGCTGACAATCCCAGTGTGAATGGGCACATTTCATTCAAAGAGCATAATCTTTAAAAAATGTTTATGGGACAGGGATGTTTGGTATGGACAAAGGTTTTCGGGGAACCTCAAAAAAGGTCTTGTTGAAGAGAAAGCACAGAAATCTCAGCATGCTCATATTTCTGTATCAAAACCTACTTAAGCAAAACTAACAATCTAGAGCAGATTTACAAAGTTTCTCTATTGACTCTTACTTATCTTGGTCAAGAAACCATCAAAAGACAAATTTGCACCTTGATTGGGAACAATTAAAAAAACCCTTATTTAAGGGACTGTGTCCATACATGCTCATTGTTAAAAGTTATAATAATGAAGTTATAATAATAATGTATTATTATTATTTAATAAATAAATAAATAAATATGGGATAACATTGCATTTGCAAGGATAAACAGAAAGTAAAAAGTAAAAGTGTTCTTTCTCTACTGTATTGATTCATAGAAAATTCAGCTTTGTTTAAGACATAAACAGTACAGTGTTCCTTTCTAGATTAGACAGATTTTTAAATATGTGTCCCAAAGCACCATCAGGTCATGGTAGTGCCCAACCTGTACTTTATGCTCTGTAACTTTTAATACTGGAAAAATTCACAGGTCCCCTTTCCAGCTATCCACTGTGTTGTGCTAAGTGCAGTGGAAATGCTTCAAAAAACACATTGCTTAAGATTTCTCAGTTTCATAACTGTGAGCCAGTGTGTAAAAATGTTCTGTGTGCAGTTTTGTTTAATTTGGCATGCGACATGTAACCACTATTTCCAGATACATTTGTTGAGTAGATACTGACTGTAGTCAAAATACAATGGTTAACTCCCACAGCTGTTCACAGTTTGTCTAGAGCTGCTTTGGTGCATAGTCTATGATGACTTTGAATAGCCATAATAGATCTCTATTAAATTCTTTTATGTTTCACTTTTGGCTGTTGCAAACCTGTCCTTTTATCATCTGCCTTTATGTGCTTGTCTTGTGCTTACTGAAATAAAACAACAATCATTTATGTATAGTAATGCTTATATTGGCAGACAGAGTGGCCATTTTCTTTTAGGGCTTTCTTGTCACCCAGTTTTTATCTTGTCAGTGTATGTGTGCCCTGGTTGAGCCCCTAGTCCCCCAGTAGTGGTTCATTGATTCAGGAGGGGGAGGGGGCTCAGGGGTGTTGACCAATTGATCTTACCTCAACCAGACACAGTCACTTGTGTCCACTTGTAGTGCCCAGCTAGGCGGTGGCCACACATTTTAGTGTGCACAATGCCATTGAGTTGAATCTATATGCGATAGGAGTTGTAGAGCACATTGAATCTCTTATTACCAAACTTGTTAGGTTTATTCACAGATCATCATCCCTTGGAATGAATACGGGAATTCAATATTTCATACATAACGGTTATTTAATCTTATTAAGCAAAAAGGGTGAGATCTGATAAAGTTGGATGAATTGAAAGGATTTTGCATCTGGTCCATGAAATACATACTGTACGAAAGATAAAACTTTGACAAAGGCATGACAAATTTGTGTTCATGACCTCATAGTTACTGTCATGGGCAGTCAAGGAGGCATTTATTGTGGTTAGTATGGTGAAGGGAACAGGATAATGCACTTGCAGATATGCAAATTTTTGGTATAATAATAAATCTCTGTACATGTATCATGAACTAAAATGAAGTTATCATAAATCAAAGCTTCCATATTAAATTAAAATTGTCTCCTGAAATTAACTATGATATCTCAGTATTATTAAGCAACATTTAGGTAAATCTGATCAAAGAACGTACAATAGTGCCACATATTTGTGATTCAGTTATTTGGAGCAATAAGAATCAGTAATATGATTCTCCCTCCACAACCTATTTAATGTTGCATGATACATTTGCTGATATTCTCTTCTTCACAGCTTGACATGGTTCTATTCTACAGTGGTTTGGATGATAATTAGGGACACATTTTCTCACGTTGCTCTGGAGCCAGTAGTAGATGCTCCTGGCACTGAAAGCCAGATATACTAATGACACTCGCTTTTGATCAGCCAAAAATAATATTCGACCACACTTTGTGGCTACATGCTACACAATGGGTGATTCTTCTCCCCTGCTCATTTCTGCTACACTAATTTATGGAGTGAAAAGGATTGTTTGGTTTTAGCCTGAGATTTAGGTTTATTTCTCATGAGTGATTGAGTGTGTGTGTGTGTTTGTCTGAGTGAATCAAGACCTCACTGCTGTGTTGCAAAATTTCTGATGGATCTACATTATGGTCTAATTGTATAGCGATAGCTCACTTAGTATGTTTTTGGATTGTACAGAATTTTTCTGGTGGCCCAATTACTAAGCATTTACACACAGTACTTGTATATAATGTGCTATAATCACATTTTAATTCACATTAAACAAGGCCAGATCAGACAAAAATCACAAAAAGACAATATGGAAATGCAAATGCCTTGCAGTGTGTTACCATTACTTTGATATTTAATTTAATGGAAACAGTATTAACCCAAATTATTGAAGTTTAATAAGTTAATCAATGTTTTGTCTGATCAACTTAGTTTCATTTGTTAACAAACATCCATTCTTGTAAATATATTCCAAATAAAGTTGTGATAAATAATTATATTAGTAACAAAATAAAAAAATAATGATGTGATATCAAAAAACAGCTGATGTCAATAGGTGATTGCAATCATGATTTTGGGGCTCTCCAGTATGCGAGCATAACCTCATAAGCCTGTTTTAAAATGTTAATTCTATATTAAAATGGAATTACAAATGCCAAATAAAATATTACTGTGCAAAAAAAGAAGCCTTATGTTTGCCAATTCCTGGTAGCTGTGCCAACTTCTTTTGGCTCGGAGACAACAAGGTAAGTAGTTCAAAGACCTAAGTCTGTCATGGTAGGTCTGGGAGATCTACAGCCATTAAAATCATTACCCTATTCCAGAGAAGCAAGGTGGTGGTAGCAACTGGAAAACTGTTCAGATATGAAGTCAAGATACATGAAGTCAAACACAGAGTAGTCCTCAATATAAATGTTTGGCAA
Source organism: Parotocinclus haroldoi (assembly GCA_034779995.1). NCBI lineage: Eukaryota > Metazoa > Chordata > Actinopteri > Siluriformes > Loricariidae > Parotocinclus > Parotocinclus haroldoi. The sequence goes on along the minus strand of JAUZST010076548.1, from coordinate 1,583 downwards.
CTGACCTGAGATGAGGGGTAAAGGTCACGTTCCCACAAGACAATGACTCTAAACATATTGCCAAAGCCGCACATTGGAGTTCAAAAGCCAGAATGGATAAGTGGATAAGTCAAGGCCCAGACCTGAATACAAATGAGAGTCTGTGGCAAGATTTGAAAATTGCAGTTCACATAGCTCAAGCACTCTTGATACTGCGAAAAATGTAAGGATCCAGATGTGCAAATCTGATTGAAAGATTTCCTAAAAGACTTGCAGCTGTAAATGCAGCAAAAAGTAATGAACAGATGTCTGATTTTTGTTTAATGAACCTTTATATCACAATAAAAGAATACACTTTTCCCATTAGAAGTCTTAAGAAATATATGCATTAGTCCAATGATAAAGAAACTTAAGTTTCTTTAACACAGTTTAAGTTTGGATTGTTTTGTGCAAAGTTGCAAAAGGAAGCCAGTATTTATCATCTAGAAATCTTGTTCAGTCTACAGCAGACCTGCCTATTGAACAGTGGAAGAGTCAACTCCTTATCTTGACTAAATGTGGGCCCACCTTCTGATAATGCTGTCCTACAAAAATAATGAAGCTATGAATAGTGAAATGTGAGCATGACTTGTGAAACCAAGTGAACTATGCAAATAAAGAATCGAGGCTATTTTTGAATGCATTATATAACTGCTTGAATTCATTATATACTTACTAATGCAATAAACAATGTGAGCTTCTTTTGGTCTCATTTGAGATTAAGGGACTCTTATGTAGTTCTGATTAGAAACATTAGACCATCTTGTCTCCTACACCCAAAACCCCACGTAATCTGAACACTGCTTAGAGGACATCCACAGACCTTTAACTTGACTGATTACGCCATATGGACCAGATTGGTTATTTTCTGCAAATATAGGATGGACATAGGTAATTAAGTCCAGGCGGTACACTTACAGAGGGGGCCAAATGTCTAAGTCTGTTAGTGAAAATGCTTTGAGTTTACCTCAGTATAGTTAATTAAAAATCATATAATCACCAAAGCAAACTGAGTTAAAGTCAAATTGTGGAAAAAAATAAATAATTAATACATTACAGACTTTAATACTATTTGGTATGCTCCCCCATTGCTGTGATGACAGTATGCACTCAAGCTGATCCATGTTATTTCAGCATGTTTTCACACTATTTCAAAGAGCATTTTGGACCCTTGGCTATCTATGTCCTCAGGTTTTATATTATGGCAGTGCCAACACAAACCATAAAAAATAGCACCTAGAACTGTTTGGTGTAAAAGCATCTCATGACAGTATTCAGTCAAATCTTCTTGGTCTTCAAGTGGTCGCATTCTTCTCCACAAGCATTTTCACTTACACTTACAGCCTTATACTTACATTTATGTGACTGTGTATGACTTACAGAATCTCAGAAAAGTGTATCCTCACAATTTTGTAAACATTTCATTTTATTTCTTTGAATCACACAACACTGAATATACAAAGCAGATTCCAAAAAAGTTGGGACACTAATTGTGAATAAAAACTGAATGCAATGATGTGGAGATGGCAAATGTCAATATTTTATTCGTAATAGAACATAGATGA
>JAUZST010076537.1:0-21102 GCA_034779995.1 Parotocinclus haroldoi | reverse complement strand
CACCTCATATCCTACACACTGAGTAAACACAACAGCTATTTACTGTAAATCCTCATATTTTATCATTTATAACATTCTCTTATTGTTAGAATTAATATTTTTTGTATATTTTTTTATACATTTTGTGATTTTCTTAAATGTAAAAGTTCCGCAAAAAAACCCGCAAAACAGCGAAAATCGGCGAGGGAACACGGTATTATTATTTTTTTGGATATTTATTTATTTATTTTTCTCTTTTCCGGACCATTCTTTGCAAAGAGCCTTACAGATGGCTGTGCATGAGAATCCCGGTAGATCAACACTTTATATATTTAGAAATACTCAGACTAGTCCATCTAGCACTAACCACCATGCCATGTTCAAAGTCACTTAAATCACATTTCTTCTCTATTCGGATGCTTGGTTTAAACTACAGCAGTACGTCTTGACGGTGTCTACATGCCTAAATGAATTGAGGTGCTGCCATGTGATAGGCTGATTAGATACTTGCGTTAAGGAACAGTTGAACAGGTGAACCTAATTGACTGGTGTGTGTGTGTACATATTCTATATAATCCAAATAACAATCTCTCAAGTATACAATAAAACACAACTACAAGTACATATAAAAAGTACCTTTTGAAAAACAGTAAGGTCTCAGATCACAAATATCACAACAGAAAAATAAAGCTGACATACATTATTCTCATTTATTGATTTTATATTTTGTTTTACCCTGATTATTATTGTGAGGGTCTCGGAGTTTAGGGTCAGGGGGCTATGCCGTATTCATTGGCCAGGCCATTGCAGGGCCAAGTAGGCGTAGTTGTTTTAGTGCCAAGAGCTAGCCATGTTTATAAGATACCCAGCTCAGCCACAAGATACTGTTCTCACTTGAACCCAGGTCTCCGTGGTGGTGATTGTGGGTAGAAGCACCATTTGTTGTTGCTGTTGTAGTTTATTTTGTGTATTTTTAGTTATTGAAGAATACAATACTAATGATTATAGGCTATAGTATCCAGCCTATGAGGTACAGTGTTTTATCAAGCACTCTAAATTCAGGTTCATTATATTGTTCTCATCTCATTGTTACATCATCGTTCTCTACTTCACTCCTACCTTCACACTTTGACCCCTGGCCAGCCTATTTGTTGGTATTGTGTTTTTTATCTCTGCTATTACTACTGTCTGCAATACATCAGTCGTGCTGTCTGTCTATGTATTGCTGTTCTTTCTCCAATCACTTTTTTTTTCTAAGTGCATTTGTTCTTATTGCCTCTATTATCTCTCCTATCACTCAGATCCTCTCTTTCTTTCTCCCCCTTTATTCGATTATAGAACTATCATTCCGAGTGTGGATGTGTGGAGGCAGTCTGGAGATTTTACCTTGCAGTCGTGTGGGCCACGTTTTTCGAAAACGCCACCCGTATGACTTCCCAGAGGGCAATGCTCTCACCTATATCAAGTGAGTGTCGTCTCTTTATCCTATGTAATACAGTACTGTGTAAAAGTCTTAGGCCAGCATTAGATTAGCTTTATTTTAGCAGGGGTATAATGACCATATATACTGTAGGTATTTCTCACTCTCGTTATCACAGTATAACCAGAAAATGCAGGGAATTTGTACGTAATACTAAAAAAACGTCTATAAGAAGCAGTGGCAAGTACACTGCTCATAAAAATCTGCGAGTAATTCGAAATTAATACGAAGAGGAACTGTTTTTGGAAGGGTAGCCGACAGGAATGCACTTTTTTGGAATACTGTGGTGCGATTCATCCGAATTAGAACATTTTGGGTCTAATCGCTGTCAATATGATACGTGTGGTCACTCCATTCTTAAAAGAACAAATCTAATGGTGCCCTAAGATTTTTACATAGTACTGTACGAAATCCTGAAAGCGTTGGGAACCATGCTTTTTCATTGCTTTGTGTGTGTGTGTGTGTGTTAGGAATACTAGGAGAGCTGCTGAAGTGTGGATGGATGAGTATAAGCAGTATTATTATGCTGCAAGACCGTCGGCTCAGGGAAAGGCTTACGGAAGGTCAGGAATCATTTCTCTTGGTTCTTTGTGACACGTAGGGACACTGTTATATTAGAAGGGAATGATCTAATATTTCCTATTTCCTTGCCATTCCTTGTATCTCTGTGCAGCATTGCTGACCGGCTAGAGCTCAGAAGGAAACTGAACTGCAATTCATTTGGCTGGTATCTGGAGAATGTTTACCCTGAGCTCAGGTGCGCCTTACTGCCTTTTGAAGTGTAGAGTGGCCAAAAATATATTCATGTGTAGCCAATAAGGGCACTCAAATCAATACAAAGCATGCCATTGTTAATAGATAAATGCGTTATGAGATGCTGTGGTTGTGTGTGTGTAATCAGGATTCCCGAGCAGAAGGGTACGTACAGTCAGCTGACACAGGGTGGCCTGTGCCTGGAGAGCCACAACACAGACAGTCTGGGTCTGGCTGAGTGTAAGAGTGGCTCAAGTATACCTGCATCACAGGTGAAAACACTTTTAGGTTTCTATTTATGTTATGAGAAAGTACATGAATGTGTTATGTATAATTGCATTTACCCTTAATTGTCATTTTATTAGGTACACTTGTTCAACTGTACTCTTGCTTTGCTTTTAAGTGTATTTGCCCGGTTCGCAGCACAGGGTGCAAGGCAGACCCTAGACAGGCTGCCAATCCATCATAGGGCACATGCACTCACACGCTCATACTAAGGTACACTTTGAAAATGCCATTTGCAGTAGAAGAAGAAAGCACGGGCAGCACGGTGGCTCGGGGGGTAGCACTGCACAGCAAGAGGGTCCTGGGTTGAATCCCAGGGCTGGAGTTGCCTGGGTCCTTTCCATGTGGAGTTTGCATGTCTGCGTGGGTTTAGTCTGGGTACTCCGGTTTCCTCCCACTGTCCAAAGACATGCATGTTAGGTGAATTGTTTACACTAAATTGCCATTTCCTGGAGAGTGTATATATGACTATCCCTGGTATAACCTGTGGGTGTGTCTCTGGAATGGCCACTGATGCTGATATACAAACAAACAAGAAGAAATCCCCACGCAAGCTCCGGGAGAACATGAAGACTCCACACAGGTGTAGCCCAGGGTTGGGCTCCAACAGGAGATCTCAGAGCTGTGAGGCGGCAGTGCCAAGCACCGTGTTAAAACGATTCCTCTGATATTCTGCTCCATGACGGTGTAATTCCCACCGGTTTTTCAGGTGCACCTTTTATACTGCATCTCCTGTTCTGCCACATCCCGGAGGTTCTGTGGATTCTGAGATGGTTTTCCACTCATCACAATTGTACAGAGTGGTTATCTGAGATGCCAAAGCTTTTCTATAAGCTCAAACCAGTCTGGCCATTCTCACTTGTCCTCCCACCTTAAACATGCATCACTGGATTGTATGTGAAATCCCAGAAGATCAGTTATAGAAATACTCAAACCAGCCTGTCTGGCAGCAACAATCATGGCGCGGTCAAAATCACCGAGATTAGGTTATAATGACAAGGTCAACAAGGTACAGGTGTTCCTAATAAAGTGGTCAGTGAGTATACAAGTGAAGGCTGAAAAAGATTTTTTTTACTATTGTCTCAAATGGAATACAGTCTTGTTTATTATGTTATATCGGTCATAATTATCTAATATGATGATTCGAAACACACCCCAAAGCTTTAGCTCCTGATATGCTTATTATATGATTTGTAATAAAGTCTGAAATTAATTTATATATATATATATACACACATACCCTGTTAAATGTTTTTGCCTGAGTGATGCACATACTGTATCAGGCACTCATTGCCTATAGAGAACAGGATCTGTGAGGGTAGTAAATGATTTTGGACATACACGTTGCTAATTACTGTGTTGGCACAAGAGATAATAATGTGAAGTTCTGGCAATTTTGCAGCACTTCTCTTCAAATTTATGTACATTTTTATGTCCCTAATGAAATTTATATGCCACTGATATGTCAGAAGTCTTGCACCCTTACCTACTCTTTTTTTTCTTCCAGAAATGGATGCTAATTGAGCCTCAGATCCGCCAGCAGGACCTATGCTTGTCCATCACAGCATTCTCTCCTGGCTCCAAGGTCAGACTAGAGCCCTGCAGCCCTAAAGAGTCAAGACAAGTGAGTGCATTTGCATCAGTGATACATGATGTCATAGACATGGAACATTAGAGCCACAAAAATGTAGTGGAAGTACCAGCTGTTAACTGTGTATGTGCGTAGAAGTCTTAGGCCACTGTTAGATTTGTAGTTTTACCAATTGTATAATGATCATGTATAAGATTTGAATGACAACTGGACCGATCTTTATTCTAATCTTTGTGAACTTCATGGTCTGTTGGCCTTTTTACCCTGTTTCCCTTTCAAGAAAGTATGGTGCATGAGCGCACCCTCTGGTGTTCAAAAGTGCAATTACATTAGCTGGCATCTTAAACTAGAAAGCTTAATATAACTCGACATTGCACATCATCCCAGTTTTGCATCTCGATTCTACGCATCACTCTGCACCATTACATCCTATTTACCTTTTATTATTTAGAGACTGATTTATGCATTAGATTAGCTTTCTTAAATTTAAATCCAAGGGGGATGAACAGCATCAGTTTACAATTGAAATACATTTATCATCCTTACCATGACTTTTTCATTTCTTGCTAAGATCATACTGTATGTCAGCAGGCTTCATGTGCTTGCATGAGATCCCTGTTTTTACTCATCATGGAATAACTAAAGGCTTTTAAAGTTCACACGTACACACACAGTTCTGGTGCAGCTCACCTAGAATTTAAACTAAATCTTTTTTTGACTGATAAATCCACACGTTCATGATTATTTTGATTCAGGATTTTACAAGCCAGCTTTCTAGAACTGATCCATGCAGAGATTTAAATATTCAAATAAAGAATGAACAAAAAGGCTATAATGGAGCTAAGTGTTATAAGTTCCATACCTAGTTTCAGGAGTTCGAGCAAATGTCTTGCAGAGGATTATTCTGTTTGCAGCCCATCAGAATCTGGAGCCAATCCAAGCCTGATTTTTGTTTTAGGCACTGGAGCTAAACACAGACCATCTATGAGAGTGTGTGAGTGATGTGTATAAATCTGATGACTGATTTTAGTGGTTTGTGTTTTGTGCACAGACCCTAATAACAGTGCTTAGTGGCATGTGGATAGAAACTTTAAAGCCTTCTAAGAGTTGGGCTATGATGAGTTGTGACTTGCTGGATATCATTTGTTGGATTGTTTTGTTGATTTTTTTAGTAGTTTTTCAGTTGATAAATATTTTACATTTTATGGTATAGCTTTGTTACAGCTACAGTATGCAAAGATTAGCATAAGTGTATAAATATAGAGTAAATATAGTTATAAGTGTAAATATAGTTGAGTTATGTGCATTTATTTTTGTATGTGCTTGTTGGGTGGCACGGTGAAGCATGAAGCAGGTCACCTTGCAGCCCTAGAGATCCCTGACTTTGGACTCCACCTGTGTGGTTATTGCATGTCCGCCCCACATCGACCCACCTTTACTTTACAAATACAAACTTATACACCACAATTTCTAGACAATGATTTCAGGAATGCAAACTCAAGTGCCTAATGGACAAACCTCACATTGCCAGAGGTGGGACACGAAACAAAGTGGCCTGATTTATAGTGTAGTGTTGAGTGTAGATTTGCAGTATTGCACCAACATCGTTCAGCTGTTTCCTCATGCACGTATTGTCCATTTGATCAGTTTCTGCATTCTCAGCACTGCAGTGATACTGATGGTAGTGGTGGTGTGATAGTGTGTGGTCAGCTGGTGCGATTGGATTTTCTTTTTCGTTTTGACTTTTTACTGCTGGACTGAAAATAGTCTACCAACCAAAATGTCCAGTCACCAGCATCCAGCATCAGCATCTAATCAGGATTAGAAGTTGACTAACACATACTGTCCTACAACAGATGAGCTACTGATCTCGCACTTTACATCTGCAAAGTGGAGCAATACGGTCAATGTGTATAATAGAGTGCACTGTGAATGAACACCGCCACCACATCAGTGTCACTGCAGTATAGCACCCAAATAGTACCTGATCTTCTTTGACCTGAATTACGGTCTGGTGCCCTGTCCAGAGCATGCATTTGCCTGCACCATGCACTCAATTGAAGGCTCTGGACTCTACTTCATGACCCTGGCCAAGATAATGTAGGGGTAAAAATGAACAAAAGTAAATAAAATAATGTGTGGAATTAAATACTATAGGACCACTACACATAGGGAGCCAAGTAAGTATGGTTTTATGAAGAAAATTTAAATTCTGATATTCTGAAATCTGTTATAGCTGTTTTACGTCAAACTTTACACAGCTGGGTGAAGCAGTAATTAATACTGATCCACACAGGAATGGATGTGACACAAGGAAAAAGTGGTTCAGTTCTAACCATATGTCATAAATCATGGAAATTCAGCTGTGTTTTGGGAAAACCACGGTCTGCGACTGCCTGACTGAGCAGGGCTTAAATTCAGAGACACTGTACGGCTGCAGTCTGATTTCTGGTATTACCTCCATGCTATGAGCTATGCTAGAATATCTTTCTTAGGTTGGATAATGATTTCCTAAAGGGGCCAAAATATGTGGCCCAATTAACCACATGATTATAGAGTTCTAGGCTCTGTTACACTGTACAGAGTTCATTACTCGTCCAAAACCAGCTGTTTTCCTCACTTTAAACACACATTCACAATGCTGTATGCACAGGATATTACAACATTTGTAGAGCATCTTGAGTTGTATTGCTGTAGCATTGCTTTGACTGGCCATAAATGCTAGTTCTATAAATGCTGCTTCTCTCTGGTGTGATAAATTCTATGATAGTCTGTGTCATTTTAACCCTAACACTGTACATGTTCCCCGTTTCCCACAGAAATGGAAGCCCCGGGGTCCAGCGCTGCAGCACTTGATCAGTGGTTTGTGTCTGGACAGTCAGCCTCCAGCAGGCCCGCCAGTTATTGCGCAGTGTCGCCCCCAGATGGCTAGCCAATCTTGGCAGCCCCAGTTGGTCACTTGACTTTGAGAACAGAGAAGATGGGTTGAAGGAGGGTGAGAGAGAAGATTGGAGGGGTCTCAGAAGCTTGCTGTGCTGTAAGGCCCAGAAGAATGTCTGCACATTGCATAAGTTGAAGGTGCTGCTTCCAGATTAGTAGGCCGTGGCCATGTCCAATACCAATTCTGCATCTTCTGTACCTCTTCTGTCTTCTTGTCACTGATGTTAAATAGCAGGACAGAGAGGATGCTGCAGCTCCATACTGAGAGTAGTACGGATTGTACCAACATGCGTCATATTTGGACAAAGTTTACAAATTTATGAAATTGACCATGGCTTATAGGAGATGGTTTTAAAATTGTGTTTTTCCCCTGATCCACAAAGGAAAGACTAGTTATGTATATTTCTGCTTTTTACGAATTTGGAGAATGACTGAATGTGCACCTGTACGCTATCATTCCCACAGGCAGATGCTTTTGTAAAGCTTTTAACGGATTCAGTGTTCCACTTTCACAACATTAATGTTTACCCGTCCCGATCAGTGTAAATGGATGCATCTTCTGTAAATGCGTAAACGTCTTCATTTTAAAACAGCAGCCATATTTGAATCTGTACTCGCCACATGTTTGAAAGCTGAGCTGCGTAAAGCATGCCAAGTCCAGTAGGTTGTAGTTTCAACACATCGTGGCCTCTGATCCATGGATAGTGTAAACGCTCTTCTCATGTTTGGATACCTGATCTTTAAATTGCTTTAAGAAGCAGATAACAAGGACACTGTTGGGCTCAAACTTCATCCTAGCCAGTAGGATGTGGAAACATATGTAGCAGAATTTGGGGAAGTAACTTGCGGGCTATCGGCTTTGTTTTGTTTCATTTAGATCACATTTTGCATGATACTGTGAAAACAGCAAAAGGACATTTGTGACTGATATTCAAACACTTCTTTCCTATTTCGTTTATTTTATTTAATTGGCTTACCTTGTTGTGTAAATACTTTAGCTAAGCGGGTTTTGATCATGAGCAAAAAGAGCATTTCTGTCATTTCACAATAAAGAGACTGTAGCCCAGAAAAGAGTTTTTATTCTTAATTTAAGTCTTCGTTGAACGTAACTTTGACGTCTTTTAATGACCGTATTACATTCTGTGTAAGAAGACAGGGAAACATAAAGGGCATTGAGCAGACATTATCACAGTTACGTAGTCTTATTATGCTGTAATATAAAGGGTCTTTTTTACATGAAAACTTTGTGCAAACTATACTAAAGTCTGAAATACCGCTGAACAGACGAGTGGAATCCCTGCAACCAATTCTTTTTTAGTTTATGACAAATTACAATAGTTATAGAAAAGATACTAATGTACAGTTATGACATTGTGTGGGGGAAAGCCAGAATCGTTTAGAGGGTGTTAGGCCTGATACTTTTGTTTTACAGAAAAAAGGAATGAATTGATAAAAAGTATTACAAACAGGGAAGCATGGTGGTTTGGTGGGTAGCATCGCTGCCTCACAGCAAGAAGGCGCCGGGTTTAATCTCAGGGCGGAGCGGCTTGGGTCCTTTCTATGTGGAGTCTGCATGTCCTACCCGTGTCTGTGTGGGTTTACTCCAGCTACTCCGGTTTCATCCTACAGTCCAAAGACATGCGTGTTAGGTTAATTGGTGTTTCTAAAATGGGTGTGTGACTGTGTGTGTCCTACGATGGATTGACGTCCCGTCTAGAGTTGTTCCTGCCTTGCACCCAGACTTGTTGGGTGGACACTGACTGGCCTGCGAGCCCGTGCAGATTAAGTGGAAGGTAATGGATGGATGGAAACCAGCTGATGAATATAGCGTGGATTCCCCTCCTGCCGCCGAGGCTGTAACCGATATCTTACAATTTACAAACAATTTAGTAAACGCCCTTATCCAGAGCGACTTACAACTCATAGTCTTACTATGCAAGCAATTTGTGGCTTAAGGGTCTTGCTCAAGGACCCAACTGTGGCAACTTGGCAGAGGTAGGATTTGAAGCCTGGGCCTTCTGGTCCAGAGTCCAGTTCCTTAACCGCTAGCCTACCACAGTCCAACAAAGCCGTTAGAAAATCCTTCCTTTAAATCCAGGAAATTACAAGGTGGGGCCTACATGGATCAGACTTGTTTGTCCAGCACATTGCACAGATGCTTGCTCGGATGGAGATCTGAGGAATTTGGAGACCAAGACCTATGAGAAGTCTTTGTCACATTCTTCAAATGATCCCTGATATGTGTTTCATTGGCACTGTCGTTAGGGAATACTGTTGCCATGGGATGATATCCATATGAATGCCAGGACATTGCCCAGAGCGTCACACTGTCAGTATTGTTCACTTCGCCTGTCATTGGTTTTAATGTAGCATTGATTGGTGTACACACATACACATATGATACTAAACAACACTCAACCCACACAAAATATACAAACCCACAACCCACAGTGCAAACATACTAAATTAAACAAATACTACTCAGCATTGCTCAAACAGCTTAAATGGAGTATACTTAACCCTCAGAAATTAGAATCGTTAAACCCACATACAGTACACACATTTTTCCACAAGGCTTTTTTGTTAACCAGAGGTCGTGACTATATACAGTTGTGTGTTTTTAGTTATTCTGTGATCAATCCAAACATTTAGTGCAGTTCAGTTTTTGCCCACTGGGTGGAAAGCCATCATAATAAATGGAGCATGAATTCAATTCAGTCTGGTTTCCGACATCACATTTACATGAGCGGTTTTAGATTTCACATTGACACAGCTTAAAATAGAAATGAAAAAAAAAAACAAAATCTGACTGGTCTCTTCAAGCTCTATTCCCCACACACGCAATAAACAGCACTGCATTGCGTTGGTTTCAATCTGATGGAGAATGCAGGGCTTTAGGTTCGAGATTATTGATTGCTTGGCTTGAGGGCTTGAATTCCAAAACTGCAAAGCTACCACTCAGGTAAGGTCATTGAAAATGATCTGTCTGTATTATGCACTTTAAGACTGCATTTAATGGAAGTAACTGGTCTGTCTGCGGGCAGCACGGTGACTCGGTGGGTAGGACCGCTGCTTCACAGCAAGAAGGGAGTCTGTGTGGAGTCTGCATGTCCTTCCCGTGTCCGTGTGGGTTTACTCCGGGTACTTCGGTTTCCTCCCACAGTCTAAAGACATGCATGCTACGTTAACTGATGTCTCTAAAGTGGCCTTAGTGTGTGCCCTATGATAGATAGGCGCCCCATCTAGGGTTGTTCCTGCCCTTGCACCCAAATTTGCCAGGTGGGCACCGGTGGATTAAGCGGAAGATAATGAATAAATGGTCTGTCTGCTAAAACAATGCACTGCATTTCTGAGGGTCGCTCAGTGTAAGGCCATTTAAATTATGTAACTGTGAATAAATGTTATAGTTATATGCATGTGGCAAGTCTTAATATGGTACGTAATATGATGCATGGTATATTCCGGTCTGTTCTTTAACCATGGTTGACTTCTGCTGTCCTGTGTGAACACAATAATGACATCTGCCACTATTCAAGTCACATCCTAATGAATTTTACACATTGTCCAAGCTGACTGTGGATACTTTGGTATTTAAAGGTCAGCTCTGATGTCAGAGTGACCTATAGATCAAGTAGATCTCAGCAACCACAGACTTTGTGTTTTCAGGTGCGTCTCTGTTGCACTGGTGCTAAACAGTAATTATCGCACTCAAACAGCAGGTATTTAAAAGGCAGGTGCATTCTAAATATAATTAATTGTAACTAGTAATCATAGCCGCACCAGTGTCTGTTGAGAAAGAGTAATGAGAAACTGGGGTGACAGATCAGCAGAACTTTAGTGAGTATAAGCAGCATTCATTCATTATCTCTCGCTTAATCCACACGGGGTCACAGGCAAACCGGTGCCTACCCAGCAACTCTGGGCGCAAGGGCAGGAACAACCCTAGACGGGGCGCCAATACATCAAAGGGCACACACACAGTCACACACCAAAGGCCACTTTAGATACACCAATTAACATAACATGCAAATCTTTGGACTGCCGGATGAAACCGGTGTTGGAGTAAACCCACACAGACACGGGGAGAACATGCAGACTCCACACAGAGAGGACCCAGGCTGCTCCACCCTGTGACTGAACCCGGGATCTTCTTGCTGTGAGGTCATGGTGCCACCCTCGAGCCTCATTTCTTTATTTCTTCACTATATCCATCATTTACGAGTAAATGACATAAAATCGTATATTGATCAAGTAAGTTATTTATAGTTGCTGCTGTCCATTTTCATCGTCAAGCTTAAACATATTGATCCTACCAATACCCTATACCTTTCCTCCACAGTGTCATGTGACTTGTTTCAAACTGTAAATCTCAACCCTCACTTTGTTTATTACGTGCAGTCATTGTGATGTTTAATTGTTTTGTAAGTCATGTCTGAAAGCCTACTCCAGAATTACCACACGGGCACACTTATGAAATCCCTATGCACTGCAGTAGGTCAGTCTCTCCTATAATGCATAAATCCTATAATAGTAGGCAATAATTTGCAATTTAGGACAAAGCACTGATTTACAAGGAATTCCGAGATCCAAGTAACTAGCCTTATGGGAAGATCTACGCTCTTGTGTTGTTCAAACTGAATTTCTGATGAGTCCACGCTCCCCAGTGCCTTCACTGTGCATTGGTATGCACGCCGCGCCTCATGTCCTCTAATCTGCAACCAGGCATCACTGGCAGATCAGACATCCCTGCTTATGGGAATATGAAATGTAGCTCTGTTATTCCATGATGTATCTGAATTTGCACCTATGCTCATGATTTGGGCCTGTTTTGCTGAACTGAATCTCAAGAGGAGCAGGATCATGCAGCAAGACAGTGAGCACACAATTTAAAAATGTTCATGAAGACTGAAATCAATATTCTGCAGTGACCAAAGGTTCTGACTTTAACATAATAGTAATGTCATGAAATTTGTTAATATGAGGAATCCCACCAATATGTCTGATTAACGTTTCCAGCACGTTATTGAACCTATGCTACAAAGAACCGACCTGGTTCCACAAGGTGTACCTAATAAAGTGGCCAGTGAGAGTAGGCGTTTATACATTTTCATTTTTTTAATAAGGTTCTAGAAGATGAACGTTTCTATAACACGCTGTATGTACAGTAACGTAAACACGATCACGTTTCTCCACGAGTGCGAATTTATTAAGAAGGTCACGCGTGGTTAGGGCGCCGGGCAGAGTGGGCGGGGCGTTACTAAGGAAGGGCGAGGTTTAGCTTAAGCGGACTGAGAGTCCAGAGTACCGACACACGCAGGTGAAGCAGCACCGGTGGATCCGTATTCATCTGCCTTCCAGGAGACGGTACGTTTTGTTTTAGGTTAAGCCTGTTTACTGGATTATATCTCTTTGGAGAAGCGTAAACATATTCCGAGGGGGAATTCGGACAGACCGAAGTCTGCAGCTTTTACCGAACAGGTAAGTTGACTTTTTCGGGACCGGACGAACTGTGTGTATGTGGACGGACTGATGATGTGATTAGCCGAGCAGCGAGCTGTTTAGCCGGCTAATGTTCGTGCTGTGTTTGTATCTGTAGAAAGAAAACGGGGTTTGGTGGAAACACGAGCGTATGTTTCGATTTGAAGATTAGCTAGCTGCTTGTTTTCACGAAAGCTATCGAACTTCTCTGGGTAATGTAGCGAGTTGGCGGTGCTTTTTGGTTTAAGCTAGCCTGAAGGCTAGCACGAGCTATCAGTGACAGCTCAGTTTTCGACTCGGACCATACTTACTTCTATAGCGTTTAGGCTAACGAGCTGTAACCTCAAATCAAGCTGCGACGTGTTAGACGAAGACGTTAAGAGGTTAAGCTGCCAACACTCAGGTACGGTGTTCCGCACGCTTTTCGCAACTAAACGTCAGTATGACGACACAGCTGCAGAACCGTGTCGGTCTCAAGCGCTGGGACGAAGTATAAAAATCGTGCTCGGAGTTCTGTTAATGTTAACAGGAAAACGGTATTGCGTTAAGAAGGCCCTCGCGGACACATTCTTTCTAAACCTAGCATATACGAATACACTGCTCACAGAAATGGGGGATATGTCAAAATGAATATGAAGAGGATCCCACAAGAACTGCTGGACATTCTGATCTGTACATGCCCCATCACTGTCAGTGTGTTTTGGCAGCCTTGGGTGACCATACACCCTACTGAACAGTTAGTGTGTGGCACTCTGGTCCAGTTTAACCTGCTTCTGTTCACCCCCATAAATATATACTTTGTTACCCAATCATGATAAATAAGTTTGCATCTGATTTACGTGATCGAACAACTTTGACTTTTCATTTGCCTTTCTGATGATCTTGTTTAACAACAAAACTTAAATGCTTCTTTTTATCCATTTAGAAATATCCCCTAATTTCTGTGAGCAGTGTGCTGTAGCTAGGTTAGTAAGCCTTCACACATTCCACCTGACAGTTGATGTTTTGACATTGGACCAAATTAATTTGTAGATGTTTGGGTACGTAGCTGTTCGGCGTGTGTGTTAGCTTTATTAAAGTCTCAAGCGCTCTGATTTGAATGTTTTAAAATACAGCAGGTTCACTAACATTTACATGACTTCTTCTTTTAGTTCCTTTTTTTTACCTGGAAGAAATTGATCTAATTGATAGCTTTCTGTCTTTGGCTATCTCTTATATGGCTTGCTGGATATCCTGAAAGAAGTATTTATTGTACACGTTTGTTCCCTGCGAAGGTGTGTTAGCTTCTATTAATTTGGCAAATCAGTAACCCACATGGACTCGCTCACACGCGCACATGCACCGGTCTAATAAGCTTGAGCACCATCAAGGAGAGCAAGGCTCAGTCCACAGGGCAGTCTGCTTTGGCTGAGATGGACTTTCATGTCTGAGGAAAGGGAGGCCAGTCAGGGAATCGTTCTTCGGTCAGACGATGGACTTGCGTTTCAGCCGGGGAATGTTTGCACCCTGGTTTTTGGGGAACAGGCTCCAAAGGATTCTAATCGGGAAGATTTTCACGAGATTTTGCTCCATAGCGATATAACTGCAGACTTGTCAGCTACACATTCATGAGGTGAATGTTCCTCCACGTCAAAAAGTTGCTCTGTCGGATTTAAATCTGGTGACTGCAGAGGCTGTTTGAGTACAGTGAAGTCGTTAGCTTTGAGCTTCATGACATGGTACATTATCCTGTTGGACACAGCCATTACTAGATGATACAGTGTGGTCATAAATGGATGGACACAATTAGCAACAATACACAGAAAGGCTCTGGTACTTAAACGATTGAGGTGCCCACAATGGGCTAAGAAAATGTCCCCCACAACATCGCACCTCCAGCACCAGACTTAACTGTTGTTACAAAGCAAGATGAATAATTGCTTTTAGTGTTTCTTATTCCACATTCTGAACCAGTTATCTGAATGTTACAGCATATATCAAGGTTCAGCAGGCCAGGCACTGTTTTCCAGTCTCCTATGGTTTGGTGAGTCTGTGCAAATTGTAGAGTCAGTTGCCTGTCCTTAGCTGGCAGGAGTGTCACGTGATGCGGTCTTTTACTGCTGTAGTCCATCTGCTCCAAGGTATGGTGTGTGTTCAGAGATGCTATTTTTCATCCCTTGGTTGATGCGTGTAATTATGAGTTAATGTTACGTTTCCCTTCGCTGGATCCAGTTTGCTCATAAAACTGCCACTCGCTGGATAACTGGACACTCTCTGTAAACCTGTAAATTCAAGTAGATCAGCGGGTTGTGAAATACTCAGACCAGCCTGTCTAGTCAGATCATTTAAGACTGATTTAAAAAAAACCTTTACAGTGAGTTCATTGTATTCAAATGTACCCATCTCAATCACCAGATCTCAATCCAGTAGAGCACCTCTGGGATGTGATGGAACTAGAGCTTCACACTTGACAAATCCGCAGCTACTGCGTGATGATATCATGTGAAAATGGAGCAAAATCATTGAGGAATGTTTTCAAAATCTTGCCACAAAGAAGTGCTGAAGGTAAAAGGGGTTCAACCTGGCACTAGCAAGCTATGCTCGCGTATGTACTATTACCCAAAGTCTGAACAATGATTTAATATCGAGAACACAATAACGGGGTTAAGTCCATAGGAAGATAAGATTAGGTGTGACGAGGTTGCTACAAAGATCTTTTAACAAATAATTTCTTGACTAGACAAGAGCCAAGCTAAGTCACCTCAAAGCTCAAGAGATCCCTGGTTTGATCGGGGATTCCATCTTTGTTCGAGTGCATGTTCTTCCTGTGTCTGTGTGAGTTTATCTCTGGCTACACTGGTTTCCTCCCACATTCCAAAGACACGTGTTACGATGAGTTCTTGGTGTCTGTAAATTGCACCAGTGAGTGCTGTCGTTACCTTACTCTATGGTTATAGCCACCAAAGCTGATGTGATGTTCATACATAAATAAATACATGTGCGCATATATAGGATCAAGCCAAAAAAAAATGAGGTTCATCTCTATTAAATATTTAATCACCTATACAAAGGTCATTTAGGTCTAGTCTGAGAACTTTGATATGCTCCTGCTCAGCACTACACTGTTGTTTTTGTCTTTGAATGAAAACATGCTGACTTAACGTTTAGACCCTACACATTGCTTAATGCACTGTATTTTTGTGGACTAAATTACTGCTCGGCAAAATGCTACTAAACAGTTAATGATTATCTCAGTAGATATCTGAACTCTGCCCAAGTCTCGTGTTTTCCCTGATTATTTCAGCTCAGTGTCATTAGTGTCTTGGGTAACACGGTGGTCAAAACAGTTAGTAGGGTCGTTGCACAGTTCCATAGATCCCCGGTTCGATCCTGAACTTCTGGCTCCACCGGTGTGGAGTTTACGGTCTGTGTCCGGGTGCTTGAGTTTCCACCCACAACCCAAGGACACGTGTTAGGTGAGTGTGTTATAACCTCACTCCTGTCATTAATGGCCGTTGATGTTGATGTGACGCTAAATAGTGAATCAATCAAACAAATAAAGAAACTCATTAGTGTCTTTGGGTATGTTGTGTGTGTTTTTTTTTTAAATAGTAAGCAGATGGGAGCCTTGTTATCAGTATGGTCTTATTTGATCACTCAGCAGGCTGTTTATGGGTATCAAAGCCTCTGGGCATGTATGAGAGCAGTTTATGAAATGACAAGGAGCAAAGCTGCGGCAGGCACTGTTAGGCATACTGAGACGTCCTGCTGCCAGCCGAGTTAGCTTAAGAGCTACTGGCTGATTTCAAATGTTCTACTGCACAGTGACTGCGTAGTCGGGGAGTTACATTGATTTGGTTTTAACAACTCTCAGGAAATCTGATTATGAAGAAATATCCATGTTGCGTTTAATATATATCGGATATATAAGTACCACGGATTTAGTGTTGCTTTAGGGGCGACACGGTGACCCGGTGAGTAGCACCGCCACCTCACAGCAAGAAGCTCCTGGGTTCAATCCCAGGGTGACATGGCCTGGGTCCTTTTTGTGTGGAGTCTGCATGTCCTTCCTGTGTCTGTGGGGATTTACTCGGGGTACTCTGGTTTCCTCCCACAGTCCAAAGACGTGTTAGGTTAATTGATTACTCTAAATTGGCTGTGTGTGTGAGAAACTGGTTCTGATATAAATTTCTGTGTGTTGCTGAAAAGGCCACTGATGCAGTCATGGCCTTAATTTGCCCTGCTTTGTAACATCAGTAGTTTGCCTGTGCTTTATATTTGAATTGTATTAGGTTGCAAAAGCATAGTAAGATTTTTGTCTAGAAAATGTAGCATAAAGAATGATGTGGGTATTTTGTTGTGTAGGATTATTCCAGGATAAACTTTATAAAGTTTTTCTCATTTTTGTCTCGCAAAGAATGTGTTCTGTGTTGGACTGAGTACAGTGCCAAGAACTTGCTGAACAGGTTTGTAAATCTCAACAAGTCTATGTCATTTTGTTTCTGGATCTTTCTTACGTGATCTTAATTACTATTATTAGAATTGGCTGAAATTCAATTAAAACTACAGAGAAAGACTGTTTAAAGAGTGCTGCAATCTGAGGGATTGCGCTGTGCATACGCTTGTGATTCTGACCTCCTACAGTGCAAAAAAGCATTATGAACAAGGAAATATAAATAAGTAGCTCTCATTTCTTTGTAGAACACTCTTTGCTGTCGCACTTTTTTGAACGATGTTAATCAAATACTGTAAACATGTAAATGCAGTCGCATTCTCATTTTATATATATATACATATATACATGCATGCACTGCACAATCTTATGTCTGCCTTGTGAATGGAGTTTAATGTGGTTTAACATTATTGAGGTTTTATCTACTTTCTACTATTGTTTTTGAGGTTTTCACTATTTTATATATTTTAATGGACAACACTGAAGATATGACATGTAAAGTATTCAGTCTACAGTTTGTATAACAGTGCAAATTTGCCGTGTCCTCAAAATAACTTAGCACACAGGCATTAATGTTTTAACCACTGGCAACAAAAATGAGTACACCCCTAAGTAAAAACGGCCAAATTGTGCCATTCAAATTTTGTGTGGCCATCATTATTTTCCAGCACTGCATTAACTCTAAGTGCAATAGAGCTTCACAGGTTGCCACTGGAATCCTCCTTCACGTCTCAATGGCCTTGCGCTCCTCCACCTTCCTTTGAGAAGGCCACACAGATGCTCAGTAGGGTTTGGGTCTGGAGACATGCCTAACCTTTACTGTGTTACTTTAGCAAGGCAGTGGTTGTCTTGGAGATGTTTGGGGTCGTTACGGGTCATGCTGTGCTTCAGTTATTTCACAGTACATGTTGGCAGTCATGGTTCCCTCAATGAACAGTAGCTCTCCGCAGCCGGCAGCACTCGTGGCACCAAACCATGACATTATCAGCACCATTCTTGACGGTAGGCAAGCCACACTTGTCTTTGTACTCCTCACCTGGTTGCTGAGACGCACGCTTGACACCATCTGAACCAAAAAAGTTTATTTTGGCCTCCTCAGACCACAGGGCACAGTTCCAGTAATCCAGTGTTCTTTTTCTGCTTGTCTTCAGCAAACTGTTTGCAGACTTTATTGTGCATCATATGTAGAAGAGGCTTCCTTCTCAGAAGAGGCCCATGCAGACCAATTTGATACAGTGTGCGGCATATGGTGAGTACTGATAGGCTGACCCCAGCCGTTTGACCTCAGCAGCAATGCTTAGCATGTGCACTCAAATTCCTTAGGCTAGAATGGCGAGGCCTGTTCTGATTGGTACCGGTCCTGTTAAACTGCTGTATGGTCTTGGCCACTGTGCTGCAGTTCATGTTCAGGGTGTTGGTAATCCTCTTATAGACTAGGCCATCTTTATGTAGAACAACAATTATATTTGCCATGAAATACTAGTGACCAATATGAGAGAGAGCGAGAGCAAATTTAACACATCATACTTGAGACCTTATGGCACTAATGAGTCACATGATACTGGGGAGGGAAAATGGCTAATTGAGCACAATCTGGCTATTTTCACTTAGGGGTGTACTCACTTTTGTTGCTAGTCATTTAGATATTAATGGCTGTGTTGCTACTTTCGCATTGTATTAGTGTCTTCATTGTTGTGCCATGGAAAGATGTATCCCCTAATTTGATTAGTATTTTATTATTTTATTATGGGATTTAATTTTTGAAGTATCCCCTAATCTGTGTGAGCAGCGTAGTTACATATAGCAGGGTGTACTCACTTTTTTTGAGATACTGTATAAACACTTTTTTTCCCCCCAATATAGCTCATACCCTTGTACTAGGTAGCATTTAATGCTTACAATAATAAAAACATGTGTGAGTAAGATCTGTGCAAACCCAAAGGGATTGAGTAATTTCTGTTTTTCTCTGCATTGAGGCAAACCATGACTACGCTAGGGTAGACAAGAACTCTCGACCAGAGCAATGTCGAGACCTGTCTAGTTAAACATAGACCAACATACAAACAAGTTTATGATACACACTCAAGGCTAATGATGAGCTTATGTTACCACACAAAGGATGAGCAGTAGATTTAGTCTGGGAGCACAAGTGTTGGGATGCGCTGCATTCGCATGGTCTTTAAGGCTGTCACAATTGTATGAATCAGCTAGACTATGTGAGTACATGAGCATATCCTTAAACACAGCATTTATTGTCAGTGACTTTATCAGAATAATCAAGTCGGTCATTCACCATAATGTTCAAATGTTATTGTAATTCAGGTTCAACTGTTTGCAGCAAGTGTAGCCAGTGTACATGACATCATTTTTCACAATGTCAAGCCAACATCTAGATTTCCAAAAGCGTTGCACTGAAATAAATATAATTGTTGTTATATATTATTGTGAATATTGTTAACCATAAATGACACTTGGAAGTGTGTGTGTGTGTCTATATGTGTGTGTATATATATATATATATATATAGGAATAGAAACAGGACCATTGGAAACAGCTAAAACTAAAAATGTTACTAAATACTAGCAACACTAATATAGTTATTAAAATACCGTTTCCTTTGCTGTGCTGTGATCAAATGGAAAATGTCTGCTCTGTGGATTCATTTCATGCTTCTCAATTTTAATCATTTCATCAGCAGCAACATTAAAAGCAAGCGAATCAAAGCTAGTCATGGAAACATGCTAATTAAAACACACAAAAACAGCCAGACTTTGCAATTTGCAAATATGTATCCAGCATCATATTCTAGAGATCAATGTTCAGGAAATTATATTAATACCACAATCCAAAATATAATAAGGTATGGATTTCTGAAAAAAAAAAAAAACTAGGCTAATAGTTCCAATCTAACAGATCTGATCTTACAAGTCTTTATCAGTCTTTAAGGAGTCTTTCAAGAACGTCTTTTTCTGTGACAAAATGAGAATTGTATAAAGTGCCAGTATAGGCTTAATTCTTAATAATTTATCTATATATTTATGTATAGATTAGTCTTTTTAGTACTGTCACCTGAAAGTTGGTTCCTCATGTCATTATAAAACTGTTTGGTAGGTTGCGCCAAACATCAGTTTATTGAGCAATTCATCATTGGTGTGGTTGCCACGCATAGAATTTATTTTCTCCTGCATGAATCTTATAGAATATTGTACAGAAAGATGCACATAACTCATGTTATTTAAAGCATTTCTGGTTCTTTACAGTTTTCAGTTAAGAACCTAGTTTTTGAATCCAGCAGATGCAGTTTCACATGCCTGACAGCCGTCGTGATACTATTTAAGAAAGCATGATAACCGCGTAAAGGGTCAGAAATACAGTTTTAAACAGATCAATATGCTTAGATTGGCCATGATAACGATAATTACATGCGTAAATCAGGATACTGATATTTCTTGTGTTTCTCACCTGTTGGCTAAACAATTACAAGCCAACAAATGTAGAAACTGCACACTTTTGCTGGTTGCATAACAGCTAATCAAGTACTCGATCATTCTGCCTCATCCACAGTAAACAGGCCTGTTTTAGGCATTTTCTCTACCCCTTGCGGTGATGAAATCTGTTCTCTTCGCTGAGTCATGGTGTGCTCAGACCTTCAACCTGTTCACTGCACACCGATCAGGGTCTAGTTCTGTGTCATGCTTTGCTGCTGTTCTGAATTTTGCTGCTCTGGTTGATTACATCTTACTGGAGCTTGTTCAGAATGTTAATAACATGTAAATAAACCCTTCTCATAAGTTTTTAAGGGACAAGATTTATTAAGTTTTAATTAATTTAAGCTTTCTATGTGGGTGTATTAGGTTATATCAACTCGGATGTTATTAACATTGTCATGTAATAGACTCAATATATAATCAAGTTTGTTTTATAATTTAGATTATTTTATAATTTTTCTACTACTAATTTAAATTTGATTAATAATTTATTCATTTTAAACTAATTTTCCTATCATTTAATATATATTTAGTATTTGTTTAATTAACATTTAGGCCGCCCATGGAGGACGGGTCCCCTGTTGAGTCTTTGTCCTTCTGAGGTTTCTTCCTACCATTTTAGGGAGTTTTTCCTTTCCACTGTCGCCCTAGGCTTGCTCAACTTGGGATTGGCCTT